>PVHP010033543.1:0-19596 GCA_004024765.1 Zapus hudsonius
TGGGTCTGGCTTATGTGGGTCCTGGGGAATTGAACCAGGAGCTTTAGGCACTGGAGGCAAGTGCCTTAACCGCTGAGCCATCTCTCCAGCCCAACCCAATGTTATTTAGTAATACCTCTTTTCCTCACACTGTATCATATACCAAATTATCATCCTGTTTTTCTATGTTTCTCCCCCTCACAAACTTTGGAATCATAATCATGAATCCAAATAAAAACAAAACCCCTGAAGGCTGGGAGTGCAAGGTCAGTTGCCACTGTGCTTGCCTACAATGAGTGAAGTCCTCGGTACAATAATCCCCAGTACTGATCCTCCCCACCCCCAAACACCAAAAAGACCAGCTCTAGAAGATTATAAAGCATTAAAACAAAGCAAACATATAAAAAAAATAAAAATGGGCTTGAGAGATGGCTTAGCAGTGAAGGCCTTTGCCTGCAGGGCAAAAGGATCAGAGTTCAATTCCCCAGTGCCACATAAGGTGGAGCATGTGTCTAGAGTTCATTTGCAATGAGGCCCTGGCATGCCCATTCTGTCTGCCTCTTTCTCTTCCTCTTTCTCTCTTTCAAATAACATATTAAAAAATAAAACAAAAAACCCCCCCAAATCAACAAAATAAACAAAAATTAAAACATGGTACAGATTTGCTTAAAGAACAGTATTGCAACAAACTATTCCAGATATGATTAAAAGCTAACCTCAGGAGAATGGGTTAATAGAGCATAAAGGTTAGCAAGGAGCTGAGGAAGGACAGTGGATACCCCACAATACAGTCGATGGGCTGCAGGCCTCCTTTACAATCAGTGAAACCAAGGGCTCAAGTTTCACAACCCAAAATTTAAAACATTCTCTTCAACTCTTGGAATCAAAACCAAACCTGAGTGACGTGAAGCTACTTAGTTTCTTCCTCTCACCCCATGTGAATATGGAATTTGTTTCACTAAACAATCACTAGTAATTTAACTAAGACTCTCTGGGGTATTGTGGATTTTAGTATATAGACAATATTGCCTTATTAAAACCTGAAACATTTTATTCTAAGAGAATAAGAGTCCTTGACTCTAATAAGGAACAATGAACCTGTATCAGATCAAAGATTTCTGAACTAGACTGTGATTAAGTGCTAGGGAAGGAAAGATTTACATTGTATAATGTTTACATTAGAGATGGCCCCTTGCTCCTCACAGTAAAACTAAGATCTCACTGTTCTACCACCACCATTTCCTCGCATGGTGAGATGAGGCAAAGCTCTTCCTTCTCTGAGCCATGACACTTGCAAACAGCAATAATTCCTATCACCTACACCTTCAGGCATCACTGCAGAGCACTGAGTCCCACACAATAGGACGGTGCCCTGATTCCAAGGCTCTGGCTATCAGGGGCCTCTGATAGCATCCCTAGTGAATAGCCATCCACAGGCCCACAAGACTAACCCTTCAAACCAGACTGTACTCTTCCTCCTGTTCCCCAAGCATGGCAGTTATTCCATTCCCTGGATTCTGGACCAGTACTCGCACAAAGAGACTGCCTTAAATACAAGTTCAGAATAAAGACAAGCTGGCTGTAAGGTTGTTTATATGCAAGCATACCATTTTACCTCTGTTGTAGGCTTATTTGGGGCTATTAATATAAGTTCTGCATGAGGGCTGGTAAAATCCAGACTACCTTTTAGTATCCCTTAAATTTCTAACCCTTTATTTTTATTTTATTATTATTTTTATTTTATTTTTTTTGGTTTTTCGAGGTAGGGTCTTGCTCTAGCCCAGGCTGACCTGGAATTCACTATGTACTCTCAGGGTGGCCTTGAACTCATGACAATCCTCCTACCTCTTCCTCCTGAGTGCTGGGATTAAAGATGTGCGCCACCACGCCCGGCTAACCCTTTAAAGATATGCCATTGGCAATGCTGAGTTCACAGTGCCCGGAAGAGGTGTGATGCATGTTTTGAGCTGTAACATATGACTAACTGAAAGGGACCAAAGAACCCAGCCCGCAGAGAAACCCCTGACAGGCAAGCACCGTGGCACTGAGCAAAATCCCGCTCCTTAGAGAAGCCTGACACAACCCATCCTCCCCCAGGCCAGCAGCTGTGCATAGATACCTGTTGCTGTAAGTGGCAGATTCCAGGTTACTAAACGAGAGGCTTTCATTGTACTTCTCAATAGCTTTCTTATGGTTGCCCTTCTTTACAAGCTCATTGCCTTCCTCCTTCAGAACTCTGGCTCTCTCCACATCCCCAGCAGAAGGCACTAGATACAGATTCAGAGAGGAGGAAACCATGGAAAGGGGCTCAGATGAATCAATGGCATGGCCTCAGCATCTCTCTCTGCTCCGTGCAGTTCTCTCTCCCCAGAGATCATTATCCTTCTTGACTAAGGATTCCCCTCATAACTCTGGGAAATTAAACGTGTTTTCATTCAGAAGAGGTGGGAGACTGTTATACTTACATGTGCACATAACAAACAGGACAAAACCAAGCCAGGTTCTACTCGCACTGCCACCTGGGAGTCAGAATTGTCTTACATGGCCCACTTAACTTTTGCACTTTAACAATGCAAAGGACTAAAGTCAGACTCAGATCTGAGATGTGAGTGAGTAGAGAATGCCCTGCAAACTTAAAGGAGAACATGTAGTTCTCCTGTCTAGTACAACATTAGTAAGGGGAGGATGTGGCCTCTGGGTTCAGAAAAGGGCAGAAGAGGCAATCCACACGTCCTGTTTTGGTCTTAGCCTGTCATGTACAATCAAAGCTGCTCATACAGGTATTTAAGGTCCTCGCTGCATGGCTCCATCTAGCTTTGGTTCTACAACACATACTTAAAAACCAGCATCGTAAAATACTGAGTATTTATAGCAATGTTATAGGAATAAAACCAGTGCTTGAACTCTTCCCCCTGCTTAAGAGAACATTTTACTAGGACCTTTAAGGTCCTGTAGACCCCTCTCCAATTCTGTGTTTCTTTACTTTCTTTTTTTTGAATACACTTAATTATATACAACAGTACCCATAAACCATTTATTTACTTTCTTTTTGAACTTTATATAAAAGGGAGAAATGATTCTCTGTGCTCTTTGATGACTTGGTTCTGTCTTCCCCGTCAACATGACATTCCTGAGATGGTCTGTGCTGACACACAGTCACTGTGGCAATTACCTGTGGTGATCTGGGTTACCTGCAGCGTTGTTTTGCTCGTACAGATATTCTGTAATGAGCACTCCTGTGCACATCTCCTGTGAGCATGTGCACGAGTTTCTCTAGCAGTAGATAATTGGTGGGCTGGATGCATGCAGACTCAGCTTCACCTGGGCTTTCTATAGGAATGCTCATTTCCACTGCTCAAACATGCCCTTTTCTTCTCCAACCCCGTCCATGGTCTCTGCCCAGAATTCCCTTCCCTTCCCTTCCTTTCAAACTCCAGCTCAAGCCATCAGCTCCATCACCAGTGCCTGTGTGAGCGTTTACTGAATTATCCAAGCACACTTAAGACTCTATAGCACTCATTCCTGCTTCGATTTTAAAATGCTGTTTCCATGTCTCGGTTTCTCATTAGACCAGGAGATCCCTGAAAGCTGAGGCTGCCCTGTCTTCTAGGTCCCACTGCTTAGCATAGGCCCTGCAACTGGCTCAGGGGCACCACAGGAACAAGGAGCTATCTGGTGGTAAGGCCATCTAGCTCCCCGTATCTTCATTCTAGGGGAAGAGTGGGGAACAATTACCAGGCCCTCCAAACCAGAGTGAGTGAATGTTAGATAGGCGTCTTCTTGGAAGGAGGAAGTGTGTCTGCTTTCTCTCAAACCTAAGGGCTACTAAGACAAAGAAAGGCTCTAGTCCTGATTGATCCCTCCTGGACCCCCCTGTCCTCATGCCCTAGCTTGCTAGTCCTCTCTTAGAACAAGAGCTTCCCAGCAGATGATCCCAGCTCTGCTCTCCCTTCTGTAACTCAGAGATTCACACAATATGCGTGTTCCCAAGGAAGGACCTTCTAGTCACAGAGGAGGGTCACAGCAGACTGGGACCAATTAGACCAGAAGAGGAGACGGAGAAACTCCGTGAGCTAGGGATTTGGGGAAATGTGAACTTTTCCCCTGTGTTGCAGGTGGGGAGTTTTACAAGCCTTGTATCATTTAACCCTCCTGATGATGATGTCAGCATTATCATCTTATTGTGCAGCTATGGAACAACCTCTAAGAAGTTGAGACCTTATCATACTGTTTTTTTACTTAATAATCATTAAATGAGGCAACTTTTATAGGGCTACTTAATGAAAGATTGTAAAACTCCCTAGACAGAGTCACAGCTCACCTCTGCTCTTTGTATTTGTGGTTTCTTTGGGTTTGCTTTTAGCTGTCTCTTTGTGGTTCTCTGAAGGCAAGGAATTCCACCTCTTCTGGGCTGAGACAGGCACCACAGGGATGGAGGGCAGCTTCAGGCGCCACTCGGGTCCAAGTGAGTCCATGAGAGCTCTGGTCATTCTGGAAGGAAAGACAGGATGGAATTGTTTTATTATTTGATGATGCTGGGGATTGAATCCAGGGTCTTGTGCATGCTAGGCAAGTGCCCTTACCCACTGAGCCATCTCCCCAGTGGGGAAGACAGAATTGAAGGGAGTTTTCCAGGCAGGTAGGCCCCTTCACAAGAGTCAGAGTTATCACCTTTTCCCTGGGCTAAAGCATTTATGTCCTCCAATTAGGAATGAGAGTCAACTACCTACACACTCCTCCTCAGATCAGACACCATGACATCCCTTTCCCTTGGCTTGGTCACAGTATGTGTACTATAAAGTGGTAGTCTGCTGCTGTTAGGGATCATTAAACTTGCCCCCAAAGACGATATATATCTTCTCCAAGCAAGGGATCCTATACTTTACATTTTCTCAGTGAGACTCTTACAAAGCCATCCAAGAGTCTGACATTTGATGAACATAGATTATTAGTTCCCTTTCTCCCCCCCCAGACACTTCTAAGGCACTGGGTTTTTTTCCCAGCACTGAAAAACAATAATTAAAAGAACAAAAACAAACAAAAGACCCCACTAAGCATATACTTTCTCCTGGATCCTTATGAGTGTATTTTTCCTCTACCTCAATTTCTTTCACTTTCCACTCCCTCCTCCTAGATTCAGTCCCTCCCATCCCCATACCTTTTGAGGGAGCTCACTCTACCCCAGTTTCATCTGGAACTCACTCTGTAGCCCAGGCTGGTCTAGAACTCATGGTGTTACTCCTATAGCAAGCAGCCTCTAATGCTAGTATTTAAGGTATGAGCCACCACACCCAGCTCCTTCCACTTTTCACAATTTTGGGGGGACATTCAATCAAACTACCACAATCCACCCATGGCCTCCAATAGATTTATAGCCATCTATATTATGTTCAGTCCAATTTTAAAGGTCCCACAGTCTTATCAACTTTAAGGTTGTTTCAGTGTCCCAAGTCTTTTAACTGTAAATTCTGTAAAATCAAATCAAGTTACAAACTTTTTTTATTTTATTCATTTTGAAACAGAGAGAGAGAGAGAGAGAAAGCACCAGGGCCACCACCTTGTGGGTCTGGCATATGTGGGTCCTGGGGAATTGAACCCAGGGCCTTAGGCACTGGAGGCAAGTGCCTTAACTGCTGAGCCATCTCTCCAGCCCTTTATTTTTGGGTTTTTCGAGGTAGGGTCTCGCTCTAGTCTAGGCTGACCTGGAATTCACTATGTAGTCTCAGGGTGGCCTTGAATTCATGGTGATCCTCCTACCTCTGCCTCCTGAGTGCTGGAATTAAAGGCGTGTGCCACCATGCCTGGCTCAAACTTTTAATATATGATGACACAAAGTAAACATTTCCAACTGTTTTGAGGCATAACAAGGAAAGACTGGGCCAATGCAAACTCAGCAAACATCAGAAAACATCCATATCTGCAGTTCAAGTCCCATAGCATAACCAGTGACTAACAGTCTGTGGATTTTCCAGTTTGTCCTTCCAGCTTAGCTGAGTAGCTGGGAAAAACGTCCATGCAAATCATAGTCCACCTTTCCAGTGGCTTCACTGGTTAATCAGGGACTTCACACCCTGTTCTATACACCACATCTCAGCAGCAGTTCCTGGAACCGTGTGCACTTCACACGTGTGCACTTCACGGCTCACTCCATGCCATGTATGCATTTCTCATGCTTCCAAAAGCAATACCAGGTATGTAGGACACAGCCATGTTGTTAATCCAGAGACAAAATGAACTGTGACCTTGAAGAGCAGATTCCTTCCTTTCAGCCATTTCCTTTCCAAAGAGTTTGCACAGTCCATCTTTCTGTCCTTCCTGGGTAGAAACACCTCAGGCATCTCTCCATTGTTTCAATGTAAGCATTTGGGCCATAATCAAAAGCCAGTCTCTGTGCCAGTAAGTTAAACTTGCTTTGAGGTTTTTCCAACTTTTTTTTTTTTTTCTTCGAGGTAGGGTCTCACTCTAGCTCAGGCTGACCTGGAATTCACTATGTAGTTTCAGGGTGGCCTCGGAACTCACGGCAATTCTCCTACCTCTGCCTCCCGGCTGGGAAGCTATTTTTTAAAAAAATATTTTATTTATTCATTTTTAAGCAGAGATACAGATGAGAGAGAGAGAGAGGGAGAGGGTTGCCACCTTGTGTGTCTGGGTAATTGAATCCAGGGCCTTAGGCACTGGAGGCAAGTGCCTTAACCGCTGAGCTCTCTCTCCAGCCCAGGAAGCTGTCTTATAACACCCATCAGCCTGCCCCCAACAACACAGCTCCATCAAGGTTCTAATAACCAAACTGCCATCAGCTGGGGATCGATCATTCAAAACACATTTGTTTGTGGGTGACACCTGGATCAAACCATGACAGAAGGGAAATACCCAACCAGCTAGAAAGAAGAGGGAGGCTGGAAGGCCCTCTTCAGTAAAGGTGAGCCAAGACAGAAAGACCTGGGTGGGGAGTGGGCAGCAGGGAGAAAGGGCAGTGGTCTGTGCACAGGGGAATAAGGGTGAAGTGCAATAATTAAAATGAGAGGTCCCTCTCACATGGTGCTGTAGATGAGCACCATCAATGGCAGGTTGATGAGGCAGGTCACACAGGGTCTAGTGTCAGGGTTTGGCTTACTCCTGAGAGTAAGAAGCATCATGAAAACATCTTCGACCCTGGAGAAAAGCTCATTGGATGCCATGTTGAGAGATTACATGAAGAACAGAGTAGGAAGGGGGTATGAGGCAGCTAGCTGTCCAGGGTAGAGAGTAGAGAGAACAGTGCGGCAATTCAGGAAGTATTGCTTTAGCAGAGCACTGGAGCTGGGGGTGCTAAAAGAGGTTGTTGACATAGTGCCTTGGAGGTCCTGCAGGGCAGGAAAGATTGGAAGGAAAGTAGTTGGGTATTTATGTGGATTTGGAGCAGAGGACAGAAATGCAGAACAGGCATTGAGTCTGCAGCTCCTGCTGTTTGGTGCTTGCTTGAGTTGCTGGTGCTGGGCTTTATGTCTTGGCTTGGATCTGTGAAAGGGGCCAGTCTCTTTCACCATTCTGAAAACTTACCCTGGATCTGTTAGTTTAATAAATACTTTCCTCCCAAAACTGTGCCTGGCTATGACACCTTCTGTCCCAGGAGCCTATACTGAGGCTGCTTGTAACTGACTGGGCTCCCTGAGGCCACGCAACTGGTAGGTTGTTGCATGGTGGAAATTAAAAGGATGCTGATAAGCCACACATACTATGTATCAAGGGATTGCTCTTAGTGTGCTGATGGTTTTCTAGCAGCTTGCACAAAGGGAGAAGAAAGATCAGATAAACAAACAAGAGTCCCAAGGAGATCAAATCCAGCCAAAACGAGGCTCACCTGGGAAGCCTCATGGAAGGGTCATGACACAATATCCTGAACCAGACCAATGACATCTGGCCAGACTGCAGCCTAGAGGCTTGTGTTTCTGTCTTACATGCAGAGTTGGCGCTGTGAAAACAAGGAGTCTGAATCTCTTGGTATTCTGCTATCCTACACTGAGCCTGCTACAATACTTTAAAGAGCTTGAAAAATATTACTGTGTACTGGGTATGTTGGCAGAGGTAGAAGGACTGCTGAGACTACATAGTAAATTTCGGGTCAGTCTGGGCTAGAGTGAGACCCTACTAGGTAGGAAGGAAGGGAGGGAGGGAGGGAGGGAGGGAGGGAGGGAGGGAGGGAGGGAGGAAACAAACTTTTCCAAGTCTTCAAAGGGATCCTGTTGGGAAGACAATCAAAGTAACAGGAAGCAATGGGTCAGTCAATCGAGGAGAACAGGAGGTCCCACAGAAGTGCTGCACAGAGAAGTGCTGCAGTGCACTGAGCTCACCTGTTGATGCCTTCCAGGGCTGATGCCACATTGTTATCTATCTGCAGCACAGTCTTGTAGTCAACATAGGCCAGGGGGTACTTCTCCAGGGCCTCGTACGCAGATGCTCGTCGCAGCAGGGGCTTGATACTGAAGGGAACCAAGGCCAGTGCTCTAGAACCGGAGGCAAGAATAGTGTCATCTGTCAGCTAGGTCACCAGGTCTCCCTGTGTCTTTCAGACAGGGAGCTTTCTGCAGTGGACACCCTCCCTACAACAGGGACTTTGCAACTTGGGCTGAAATGTGGAGGGCAAGAGGGCGGAGGGCCACACATGAGACACATAGAACATCAATTTCCATAGCTTCAACCCAAAGATTCACCATGTTTCTACACTGGTCCAGCGGGAGAAGCAGGCTTAGAGAAGCTGCTTTGTATTTGGAGTCTGTCTGCTACCAATAGCTGTGGGAATCCAGGCAACTCATTTCACTGCCCCATCTTCAGTGACTTAGTTCTGGCTGAGAAGAAAGGAGGGCAAACCTACCCCCCCCCACACACACACACACGGTGAGCAAAGGACATGCTCACCTCCCTACTCCTCCCACCTATCCCCAGGGAACACATCTAAGGCAACATGACAGATCCCAGCATTCGGGATATATGTTACTCTAGCGACGATGAACAAAGGCATATTATATTAGACTGTTGAAGAAGAAAGAGATTGAAAATCTGTTCCGTGTCCTCTACAACTGGTTACTGATGGACACTTGTTTCCTTCTTTACAATCTAATAACACCCACTCCTTCCTTTCCCCCATCTTCCCTCTCAACCACATTCATTCTGGAAAGCACTTGGGCAAGCCAGTCACTGGGTTACAGCTCTACTTCATCCCACATCTCACCTCAAGAAGACTTCAAGGCCTACTTCTAACTTCCCATTCTACTCTTTTTGGTAACAGGGAGCTCAGTCTCCAAAGACAAAGAGGATCCAATAGAGCCTGTCACAGGCAAAGATGGCAGGCTCCATTCAAAGAGTCTCCTGTTCTGAAACCCTCAGGCACCCCAAGTCCCCCCGAGATACTTACGAAGTACAATCTTTGATGCAGCCTGTGCAGTTCCCATCCTTCAAGTAACATGCTGCCCGGTTGGAGTACAGGACGCTCTCCTCTTCAGGGTCTCCAGAGCCTGCTCAGGTGGAGGCAGGAAGAGCAAGGTGGTCACCAGGCAGTGGTCACCAGCTGGGAAACAGATGTCCAAGCACTCTGGGATACATCTCATACCTGGGGCTCCCAAGGCTTTGGGAAAAGTAGTGAGATGACTGCAACCTACTCAGGCTACTCAGGTGGGCTGGCCTAGTTACCAGCCTGTCATGACAATGGGAACACTACACTTTCTGCCATTCACAGAGAGTCAAGCATCTCTTCGTTCACTTTAGCACTGAACTTGGTACTAGGAAAAGGATACATGTAGCTAGCTTCCTGCCATACCACAACCACTTGTGCATGTGATTAATCTTGGTACAAAATGCATGTAAGCCCACCAAAAAATAAAGAAGAGCAGGTGTGGTGGTGCACGCCTTTAATCCCAGCACTTGGAGGTAGGAGGATCACTGTGAGTTCGAGGCCAGCCTAGCACTTAGAGTGAATTCCAGGTCAGCCTGGGGAGACCCTGGGGGTGGGGGAGCAGTATAACAAACGCTTGAAGTAAAGAATGACCAAGTTGGAGAGAGACAGCCATAGATTAAGTGAGAGACTTTACCAGGAAGTGGGAACTGAGCTGAGTTTGCCAGGACTCAAGAGAACTCACTAAGGACTGGAGCTATCCACAGGAAGCATTATTGATCATTCCCCCGTGTGACTATGATTCTCTTTTTCAGCTCTGTTGTGTGGCCCATAAAACACACACAAAAAAAGTACACAAAATATTTTATTGAAACAGGTTTTTACTACGCATCCCAGGGTGATCACAAAGTAGCCAATCACCTGCATCAGCCTCCCAAAGTGCTGGAATTACAGCCCGGTACTACTATGCTCAGCTTCCTTTCAATTTTTGTTTTTTTTTTTTAAGGTAGGGTCTCACTCTAGCCCAAGCTGACCTGAAACTCACTCTGTAGTCCCAGGCTCGCCTTGAACTCACCTCACAGTGATCCTCCTACCTCCTGAGTGCTGGGATGAAAGGTGAGCACCATCATGCCTGTTTTTTTTTGTTTTGTTTTGTTTTTTTGAGATCCACTATGTAGCCCAGGCTGGCCTTGAACTTTGAGCAGACCTTCTGCCTCAGCCTTCTAAATGCTGGGATTACAGGTGTTTACCACCAGGTTTTTATACATATCCATATCTATCTGCTCCGTCCTTCCTGGAAGCCAGCACAATCCCAAAGCTGATGTGCAATTCCCAAGCGTTGTCTATTTTTATTATATAAGCATTCACAGGTAAGAAAGAATATCATTTATGTTTATTCGAGTGTGTCCTAGGTGGTGTCATATTGCCCACCCTTCTGCAACTTGCTTCTTTCTCTGAGTATCATGATACCATGTTGATACTTGATATCTTTCATTCAATCCGAACAATGACAAACATAATAAATTAATAGCCTTCCCTCTTATCTTGCCAGGCCCTGGACCAGAAAGTACAAAGATAAGGAAAATACATCCGTCCTAAAGGAGCCAGTGCAAGTTACTCAAAACACATAATCCATCTCAAGTCCCCAAAGCATGCTGCTCACAAGCTACAGGTGTTTTAGGGAAGGGCAAGACACCCTGTAACAGCTGATGACCCTGCCCAGGACACGCCTATCCTCGAGCCTGTGTACTCAGCAACAACAAGATACCACTAATCAGGCTTGCTGCAGCACAGGTCCCTTGTTCTACAGTGTTTTCTGTGCTCCTTCCAAGGCCAAGAAAACTGATCAGACCAGTCAAGGGATTTGCCCACTTATACCTGAATCAGTGGTGGGGTCAGAACCAAACTCTGGTCAAAATTTCTGCTAAATTTCAATGTCAAACCAACTATTCTAGGTCCCACACGAAAAGTACAGCATTTCCAGGACAAATGTGTGTATGTGGTTGGACTAGGGTTAAAATGGAAAGAAAGCCAGGCGTGGTGGCTCACGCCTTTAATCCCAGCACTTGGGAGGCAGAGGTAGGAGGATTGTCGTGAGTTCAAGGCCACCCTGAGACTACAGATTCCTGGTCAGCCTGGGCTAGAGGGAGATCCTATCTCGAAAAACAAAACAAAACAAAAAAAAAGTTAAAAAAATAGGGCTGTGTAGATGGCTCAACCATTAAAGGTGCTTGCTTGCAAAGCCTGATTGATGGCCCAGGTGTGATTCCCCAGGGTCCGCATAAAGCCAGGTGCACAGAGTGGAGTGTGTGTCAAGTTCATTTGCAAGAGGCCCTGGCACATCACTCTTAGTCCCTCTCTCTTTTTCTCTCTTTTCAAGTAAATAAAAATATTTTTAAAAATTTAAGAAAGTTGGGCTGGAGAGACAGCTCAGCAGTTAAGGCACTTGCCTGCAAACCCTAATGAGCCAGGTTCGATTTCCCAGTAGCCACATAAAGCCAGATGCACAAAGTGGCCTATGCACCTGGTTCGGTTTCCCGTGTTTTAGCCAATGGGAGCTCCCGCCTAAAATCTTCTGGAACTCTCAGTGGCCCTACTTCAGAGAAGCTGCCCATGACTCCCTGCTCTAACGTGCCCAGTCTACTCCTTCGTCTCCCAGAAGTTTACTAAAACAGCTTAAGATCCCCCCGCCTCGTCCCTCCAAGGGACACAGCCAGTATACAAAAGGTGCTCAATAGATACTAAATGAAATAAGCAAGCCGCGTTCACCACGGAGGCATCTCCCTAGTAGCATCTAATTTTATATTTATATTTTTATTTATTTTTGGTTTTTCGAGGTAGGGTCTCGCTCTAGCTCAGGCTGACCAGGCCCCCCTGGGAGTGCTGGGAAGAAGGAAGCAGAGGGGGGAGGGGGAGGGGAGAGAGAGAGAGGGGAGAGAGAGAGAGAGAGAGAGAGAGAGAGAGAGAGAGAGAGAGAGAGAGAGAGAAAGAATGGGAGCGCCCACTCTGCATCTGGCTGCACGTGGGTTCTGGGGAGTCGAACTAGGGTCCCTCGGCTTTGCAGGCGAGCGCCTTGGCCGCTGAGCCGTGTCTCCAGCCCCGTCGCTGGCCAACCGTATCTCGAGAGAGCGGTTAAAACACAGGTGGGGTGGGGGTGGGGGAGAGAAGGGCCCAGAAGTTTCCGGGAGGATGCTGGAGTCCGGAAAGGGCGGCCGGGGTCGGTGCGGGGCAGGGAAGCTCGCCGGTGCGGGGGTCGGGGTCGGGGTCTGGGTCCCCAGCTCACCTCGCGCCTGCAGCAGCCGCAGCGCGCGCTCGTACAGCGCCGCCGCCTCGGCGTACTGGCCGTTGCGGAAGCTCTGGTTGCCGGCAGCGCGCAGTCCCTCCACGGAGTCCGAGGCTTTGGGGGCCATCCCGGCAGGGAGGGAGGGAGAGCCGCCGACCGGCCGGCCGACCGACCGACCTACGCGGGGGCGCCGCCGCCGCTCCCCGCCGCGACCCGGGCGAGCGAGCGAGCGACCGCTGGGCTTTCCGGGCGGAAGCCCCGGCCGGCCCAGAGCACTCGCGTCCCGCAGCGGACGCCGCGAGGGGGCGTGTCGGGGGCGGGGCTTGGGCCGTCCGGACGCCCCGCCCACCCGCGCATGCGCAGTGGGGGCTCTGGTCCCCACCGAAAGGTGGCTGCGGTTGTGCCTGGGACGAATGAGTCGCATCCCTCGTGGAGTTTGCAATCTGGAGGGGGGGGGGCGACGTTAATTCCCTACTCTGATTAGTGCTAAAAAGAAAACAAAATCGGTACCCGAATTTAGAGAAGATTAAAGGGCTGCGAAGAGGCGCTTGCTTGCCAAGCCCACCAGCCTGGGTTCAATTCCCAAGCTGTCCATGTAAAGGAAGTGGGTCATTTGTAGCTCCCTTAATTTTTTTTTTTTGGGGGGGGGTTTGGAGGTAGAGTCTCACTCTAGCCCAGGCTGACCTGGAACTCTCTGTAGTCCCAGGCTGGCTTTGAACTCACGACGATCCTCCTACTTCTGCCTCCCAAGTGAGATGTTTTTAAAATAAATAGGGCTGGAGAGATGGCCAGCGGTTAAAGGCCCTTACTTACAAAGCCTGAAGGCCCAGGTTTGATTCCCCCATATCCACAGAAAGCCAGATGCACAAAGTGGCCTATGCATCTGGAATTCGTTTGCAGTGTCAGGAGGCCCTGGTGTGCTCCTCCTCTCTCAACTAAATAATTTCTCTCTCTCTTTCTTTTCCTTCTTTCAAGAAGGGGTTGGAGAAATGGCTTATTGGTTAAGGTGCTTGCCTGCAATGCCTATGACCCAGGTTGGATCCCCCAGTACCCACTACCCATGTAAAGCCAGATGCACAAAGTGGTGTATGCATCTGGAGTTTCATAGCAGCAGGCCAGAAACCCTGGTGCACCCATTCTCTCTCCTCTCTCCTCTCTCTCTCTCCTTGCAAATGAATAAAGAATGACTGTTGGTGTGCATACCTTTAATCCCAGCACTCAGGAGACAGAGGTAGGATGGCCTGGGTTTGATTCCCCAGTAACCACGTAAAGCCCGATGCACAAAGTGGTGCATTTTATCTGGAGTTCATTTGCAGCAGCAAGATGCCCTGGCACTCCAATTCTCTTCCTCTCCCTGGCAAATAATTTTTTAAAATTTGATGAAATAGACTCTGGTAAGTTTAAATGATGAATTGTGAGGTTTATTAAAAGTGACATGGGGTGGGAGCTGTAGGAAGTTTCAGGCCAGAAGGAGAGTCCAGGTTGTGTGTGTGTGTGTGTGGGGGGGTCTTAGAGAGTGGAGAGAAGCCATGAAAGAGGATTTTCAGGAAAACTGGAAAAGGGCCAGAACTTAGAGGAGGGTAACAAGAAGGAAGAAATTCTCCTTCCCTCATCTTAAAGGAACACACGCACACCCACGTGGGAAGCGCAGCGTGAGTTATATAAGTCTTTGTCTTTCCATTAGAAAGAAGCTAAGAGATCAGTTAGTAAAGGTCCCATAGCTTAGAAGAGAGCGGCAAAATGGGGGAAGGGTTTAGACAGAGACCTAGAAGTTCAGACTACTGGAGGAGAACTAGCAGTCAGGACTCCTTGCCCACGTGGTAAACCCCTTGGTAGTTCTCCAAGGTAAGGGAAGAAGCCGATTGGCTTTTGAATTTAAAGGACTGGACCCAGAGGGCCCAGTGAGTCAGGTGTACTAGGTTGGGGAAGCAGTAGGGGGCGCTGTTGCTGAAGAATTGTTCAGATGAGACTGGGTCAGTTCCAGCTTTTCCAGAACACGTGGGATGGCTTTGTCCCTGACTACACGCACGCACACGCACACGCACACGCACACACACTCCTCCCTATCTTGCTCCTATTTCTCCCTCAGCCTGATGTCTCTTCCCCACTCAGTACTCCGACTTTTAAAAGAACTTGTTTTTGACACCTGAATACACTAAGTTTTCTCTTGTCTCCTAAATTTTGCTTTTGTTATACCTTCTGGAATTCCTTCCCAAACACTGTTTCTTAACCGATCCTAAATCAGTTATAATATGGTTGATGCAAAACAAACATCTCTCTTGTCAAAGGGAGTAAGACCTTTTATTTATTTTTCTTTGTTTTTTCAAGGTAGGGTCTCGCTCTAGCCCAGGCTGACCTATATAGTCTCTAGGTGGCCTTGAGCTCATGGCAATCCTCCTGCCTCTGCCTCCCAAATGCTGGGATTAAAGGTGTGCACCACCATGCTTCTTAGGTTTATCTCTAATTTAGCATATACCATTGCGATGGTCTGTTTATAATTTTCCTCAAAGACTGTGAGGTTTTATTAGAGGCAGAAGTAGGTCTTAGTCTCTCCAAGATCAAATTGGTCAGTATGAGTGTGTCCCTGGGAATCCTTTGTATCCCCCAAGGTGATGGTGTTAGGAGGTGGGGCACGTGACATGGAATTTAAAAGAACCCTTATGAATGGGATTAGTGTCTTTCTAAAAGAACCCGCTAACTGCTTCCTCGTGTGAAGACACAGAGAAAGATCACCTACAAGCCAGAAGGGAGGCCCTTACCAGACAGCATCTGCCTCTGCCGGTGCCTTATCTTGGGCTTCCAATCTCTAGAATTGGAATTTCTGTCGTGTATGTGCTACTCATAAAACTTATGCTATTTGTTTTTGCATGTATATATAGCATGTGTACATATATGTTCCTTGTCACGCCCCATCCACTCACCTGTGGTGTGTGTCACCCATGGAGGCCAGAGTGGTTGTAGGGTGAACTGCTCCATCACTCTTCTCTGGGGTCTTGTTTCCAGCCAGTCTTCTTTAAACTATAATTATGGAGCTTGCAGGGCTTGGACGATTCTCCCATCTCTGCTTCCCAGTAGGACTGGAGTTACAGGCATGGGTGGCCACGCCCAGCTGTTTTACATGAGATTTGAGGATTTGAACTCAGGCCCCTTATGCTCGTGCCTGAAGCCCACTTAACCACTGAGCCCTCTCTCCAGCCCAACTGGTGCTGCTTTTCATAGCAGCAGCCCAATGGACTAAGACGACAAGTTGCGAATTATCCAGAAGTATAAATTGACATTGCAGTTTGATGCTGGTTACCCTTCTATCCACTAAGCTAATCATTGCTAGTCTTATGGTTTCAAGTGCACACATAAAAGAACTGGCTAAGCCTGCCTCACTCAAATGAAATTTAGGAGTTGTGATTCTGGGTTTAACGCTTTTTTACTTTCCAGTGTTGGCTCAACCTAGGAGGGATTGGGGTTTGAGGATGAGGGAGCTTTTTGAGCTCTGGTTGGCTTAACCTGTAGGTGAAGATGGTGGGTGACTTGACAGCAATTAGAGCTGTTTTTGGAGCCCATGGCTCCAGTTTGATGTTGCAAGGTGAAGAAGAATTAGGGAATGTGGACACATAAGGGGTTAGCAAGGGAAAAAGATAGGAGTGTTGGAGATTAGGAACAAGCTTCTTTTGTAGGTGGTCAGAGACATGGGCCCAAAGTTAGCCTCCCCTGGTAAGACAAGTAGAGCTCTAGCTGGAATCTAAACCTGATTTGTCAAGTTGGTGAACAGAGGAAGCCTCTGTTTTACTTCCCGGGTCTTCCTCCTAGGAGTTTCCCCCCAGCCCACAGAGTCATTTTGTCTGTGCTCTTCTTTTGGACCTATCAAACAACCACATTCCTCCATAGACGGTTAAAAGTAGCCAGTAAAAGCCGGGCACTCCAGAGGCAGAGGTAGGAGAATTGCTGTGAGTTCAAGGCCACCCTGAGACTACACAGTGAATTCCAGGTCAGCCTGGGCTAGAGTGAGACCCTACCTTGAAAAAAAAAAAAAAACAAAAACAAAACAAAAAAACAAACAAAAAAGTAGCCAGTAAAATTCATCCCAATTTGAGGCTTAATTTACATTCCCAAGGTTCTAAGAAACATTGGTCCAAGACACCATGCAGATTATACACTCAGGATCCCTCCCAACTCAAGAACTTTCTTTTTTGTTTTGTTTTGTTTTGTTTTGTTTTTTGAGGTAGGGTCTCGCTCTAGCTCAGGCTGACCTGGAATTCACTATGTAGTCTCAGGCTGGCCTCGAACTCACGGCGATCCTCCTACCTCTGCCTCCCGAGTGCTGGGATTAAAGGCGTGCGCCACCACGCCCGGCTCTTTTTTTTTTTTTAAGAACTTTCTATTTTACTTTTCTAAAATAAATCTCTTTATTTGCCCTTCTGTGAGTATGAACTTATTAGTTCTTTGCCAGTCACAAGACAATGAACTCAGAGCCTTTGGCTTGAGAGGCTCTGTTGCTCTCAAAACCAGTAACAGAAGGATACCAGAAGATTCACTCAGGAGTTTCCCCAGGAGAGGGGGACTATGACTCTCACTCTTTCTCTCTTTCTGTAAATATGGAGAGATAGCTCAGCATTTAAAGTCATGTACTTGCAAAGCGTGATAGCTGGGGTTCAATTTTCCAATACCCATGTAACACCAGATGCACAAAGTGGCACGTGTGTCTGGAGTTTGTTTGCAGTGGCAGGAGGCCCTGGCATGCACATTCTCACTCTCTGTCGCTCTCTGTCTTTCTTTCTGGGTCTGCCTCTTTCTGTTTCTCCTCTCAAATACATAAGTAATAAATAAAGGGATAACTATATCCCCCACCTCCTTAGCATATTTTAGGTGAGTGATGGTCTCCTGACCAGAATAATTAAAAGGTCCAGCTGGATTAGCTGCAAAGGAGAGGACAATAGTGCATGTGTCTTTGCAGTTTGTCTTGGGTAGTTTAGAATGAAGTGTTTCCATCCAGGTCCAGAGGAGGGGCCCAAACTTTGCTTCTCTGACCAGAAGGAAGTAGCTTTTTCTTTAAGAAGCCTCAACAAGGGCTGGAGAGATGGCTCAGCGGTTAAGGCACTTGCCTCCAGTGCCTAAGGCCCTGGGTTCAATTCCCTAGGTCCCACATTAGCCAGACCCACAAAGGTGGTGGCCCTGGTGCTTGCTCTCTCTCTCTCTCTCTCTCTCTCTCTCTCTCTCTCTCTCTCTCTCTCTCTCCTTGAAAATGAATAAATAAAATATTAAAAAAAATAAAAAGCCTCAACAAAAGCTTGAGACATGCATCTTCCTCCCTTTCCTAGGTATTTCAAATCCTAAGGAAAGGCTAAGCTCATGCTTTCCTTTGCAACATCACCAGTGAACAGGAGGTTGGGTACATCTTCCATGACCTTTAAGTCTTCCAAAGCCCGTCTAGTTACTTAACTGGAGGATGGGGATATTGCCTAAAGAAACGATTAACTCTGGGAAGAAGTATTTAAAGGAAAATAATCAGTTCACTGTTATTGGCTATATTAGCTAATAGCTGAAATTACTTCTTCTCCAGTAGAGTAGAGTTGAATAAATATTAAATATGTGATTTAAAAATATTTATTTGCAAGGGAGAGAGAGACAGAGAGAGAGAGAGAGAGAGAGAGAGAGAGAGAGAGCATCATGGCCTCTAGTCACTGCAAACAAACTCCAGATGCATGTACTACTTTGTGCACCTGACTTACTTGGGTGTTGGGTGCCAGGAATCAAAATAGGGTTGTTAGGCTTTGCAGGCAAGTGCCTTAACTGATGAGCCAGCTCTCCAGCCCCTTAAATGTGATCTTGACGAGATGATGATGTAGAGGAAAAAATCTAAATGTCAAAAGTACCTCCTGCTTGGTTGGTAAATTTGAATTAAATAAGTGAAATTAAAATTCAGTTTTTTGGTGATGCTTGTCACAGTCACTAGTGGCTACTACTTTCGACTATATATATGCCGTCACCACCACTACAGACATTTTTTCTTGCGGAGCATTTACAGGCAGATTAAATTGTGAAAAAGTGGGTCATGGAAAAGAAAGAAAAAAACCTAAAAAACAGGCCAAAAGACTATTTGTCATTGTGTATTGGCAAGTTGAGATCCGAGTTTAATTTAAGCAGGTAAGCAGTAGACATCACAATCCCCTCCCGGCTTGGCTTTGTAGAAACAGGCTTCATAAGGAACAGTTGAGCAGGTGTGGTGGTTACCTGAGACGCGGGAGAACCAGGTGGGGGTCCGCCGCGTGTCGCGGAGGCGGCGGCGCTGACGCCGCTGGGCCGCTAGAGGGCGCCCGGGAGGAGCCGGCTCGGTCTCCAGCTTCTGGATCTGCGCGCCGCCGACCACGTGACCCAGCCCCTTCCTGGCTCCGCCCCTCGGCGTCCGCACGCAGCTTCCGGTAGGGGCGGAAAGCGGAAGTGTGCGAGGGTGTGCGGGGCCGGGCCGGGCTGGGCTGTGGCGGTCGGGCGGAGGACGGAGCGGTGAGCCTGCCTGGGCGGCTGCCGGCAGCGCCATGGAGACGGTGCAGCTGAGGAACCCGCCTCGCAGGTGAGGGGCCCTGGCCCGAGAGGAAAAGGCGGGAACTTGCTGGAGGGGGACACCTGTGTGCGACCCCCTCCCGGCCCGGGGAGCACCTGCTGAGCTTGGGGGTCGTGTGCGGGGCGGGGGCTGCTCCCCGGGAGAAAGGTGGGTTTGCTTAGAGGGAGCGCTAACGTGGAGGACGCGGGTGCACGAGCTAGAGAGAGCACCTGCCGAGGGCGGGGACACCCCGCGAGGGGTCAGTGCCATCAGGTGAGCGAGGACCCGCAGAGAGCACCTGCCGAGGGGTGGGGACACCCCACGAGGGGTCAGTGCTCTCAGGTGTGCGAGGACCCGCAGAGGGCACCTGCCGAGGGGTGGGGACACCCCGCGAGGGGTCAGTGCCATCAGGTGAGCGAGGACCCGCAGAGAGCA
>PVHP010033544.1:0-19598 GCA_004024765.1 Zapus hudsonius
CCCCACCTCCCCTAATTTGTTCCTTCCTCTTTGTCAGTCTCTCAATTCACCTGTCAAGATTGCTTACTATTCAAACTTAACCTGATTAGGAACCACAAATGAGAGAGAATATTCAGTGTTTGTCTCTCTGTTCTTGTGTGCATCTGTCTTTCTAAATATGTCTTCATGTAAAAAATCTGTGTCAGTGCTCTGCAAAAAAGAATCTTAGCCAATCAATGTCTGAAGTAGCTTTCCTATGCTTAAGTATAACATTTCCACTCATGATTGCTCCATGGTAACATTCAGGTATTTCAACCACTCAGTTATTTAATTAATGTTAACATCCTTCCCTTGAGTCTCAAATGCAAAATGATTAACTTCCCATTGGACTCTAACTGCTGTCCCTTATGTCTTATCCAAAGGCCTATGGCATTAGTCCATTAGCTTCTACTCATGAAGTTCAGTCTTCAAATGTACCGGACTGTCATCACACAACACTGAGAGTCCCTGCCGGATTCAGGAAGGTAACCAGCTCCTAGATGGTAGCCTGTGTAGTGCTGGAAGGTGTTACATGAGCTTCCAGGGGAAATTGGCCACTGATATACAACAATGACCAATGTTATCAGAGTGCTGAGGACACTGCTAAGACCAGCAAGCCAAGAACTGTTCATCTGTGCAATAGTGGCACTAAACCTAGGTGGGTAATCAACAGCTTACTGATTGGCTTACTGATTGACTCAGTGGCAAGGAACCCTTAACTGGAACCAGGATCCATGGCAAACTCTTATGGACTTCAAGAACCTGGACTCCAAGGGGAAACTCCCACTAGCCAAAGATCTACAGAAAGGCTGCACACATAAGAATCTCATGAACTCAATAATGTTTGACTCATTTAACCCATACTGATCTCACTCTCCGTTAGAGATTCTGTTTGTATTTTTCAGAAGGCAGCGAGAACCGTACACAACCTAATTCTACCAATAGGACATGGGGTGATGGCTTACACCCAGGCAGGAGATGAACCTCCCCTAACTTATCATATTGAGCTGAATGAAACCTTTGAGGAAGTGTCAAGAGGAGCAAGAGAGCTACCTTCACAGCAAGTCAGATAACCTATGAAAGGGAGACAAAAAGTCACCGAAGATACCCAAGACAGTCCAAAGAAGAAATCCAGAGACCCTTAAGATCTCAACAGTAAAGTAGACTTAAAACTCACCCACCCTGACTCAGGGCACTTTAGGGAAGAGGGGGTGGAAAGATTGTAAGGGCCGTGGTGGGGGAGAATATCCAGAGACATTGCCCCCCTCTACAACAACACACAAAGGAAAAAAACTGGCTACTTTGCGTACAATATTTATAACCCTCTATCCCATGAACTGGTCCAGCAATCCCACTGTGGAGGGCCCCCGTCAGGTTGGGGACAGGAAGGAGGGAAATGGGGGTAGCAGCACAAGACTTGATCATTCAATGTATCTAATTATTAACAATAAATAAGTTTGTAAAAAATGAGTAATCCTGAAATCACCTGGTAGTTTTCAAGAGGGGCCCTTGAACTGACTGCATATAGACACTTTTCATCTGGTACAGGCATAAAAACCTGTTTGCCTTTGCTAAGGATGCTAATGTGAAATAAGTGGAGTGATTGCTATTTCTTACATAAACCTAAGTAGGTTGGATGTTACAGGCAGAAGCACCTTGATTTAAATAAATGCAGCAATATTTCATTCAAATATTATAGAATTCTGTTTTCTCTGCTGTCACAAGAACCCTCTAAAGTAGGAATGTTAGGTTCAGAGAAGTTGTAACTAGTCCAGGTTACACAGTTCGTTAGTGGAAGAATTAAGAAGGGAAACTAGCCAAGTCTCTCAACACTGGGAACATGCAGATGAATAATAGAAACACACACACACACACACACACACACACATATACACACACATACACGTGCATGGGCCCCACTTGAAGAAACAAAGTACTTGAACTAACTAAGAGAATTTAATATGCATACTATATCTTATGGGAGGCAGAGGCAGGAAAATTACCATGAGTTCAATATCACCCTGGCTATATCAAAGCATATTAGCTTTGCTATTTGTTGTTAATTTTAATTAATTAATTTTATATTATTATTATTATTTTGGTTTTTCGAGGTAGTGTCTCTCTCTAGCCCAGGATGACCTGGAATTCACTATGTAGTCTCAGGGTGACGTTGAAATCGCGGCAATCCTCCTCCTGAGTGCTGGAATTAAAGTGGTGCGCCACCACACCCGGTTTAATTTATTTTCATTAGCATACATAGAATTGAGTTTCATTAAGGTATTTTTCAAACAAATTCTGTTTGGGGGCTGGAGAGATGGCTCAGCAGTTAAAGATGGTTGCTTGGAAAATTCATGGCCTTGGTTCAATTCCCCAGTGTTGTAGTCAGCTTTCTTGTTGTTGCAACAAAGAATCTGATAAAAAGCCACTTGCTGAGGAATGGGTTTATTTTGGCTTACAGACTAGAGGATAAGTTCCATGATGTCAAGCAAAATGACAGCATGAGCAGAGGGAGGACATCACCTCTGCTGCAGCTCTGCAAACATTGGCATGAAGTTATGTCAAAAAACTGGCAAGGGGAAGCCAGCTATAATCCCCATAACCCTGCACCTAACAACACACCTCCATCAAAGTTCCAATTCCAAAACTGACATCATCTAGGGATCAAGCATTCAGAACACATTATATTTATGGGGGACACCTGAATCACACCACTACAATCCACTCCTGGCCCTCCATAAACTGATAACCATACATGATGTAAAATGCAATGTGTTCAGCTCAATTCCAAAAGTCCCCACAGTTTTTATCAGTTCTCATGATAGTCAAACATCCCCATAATCTAAGGTCTTTTACTGAGCCATAATACCAAAAGAAAATCCCATAATGACACAGAACAAATTCACACTGCAAAGATAGCATTAGGCATAACAGACAAATTGAACCAACATAAGATTTAAAACAAAAAGGGAAAACACCAAATTCTATTAAATCCAAGTCTTAATTCTAACTAGTAATAAGTCTCCTAAAGTTCTAATTCCACCCCTCCAGCTAGGCTACTTACAGTATGGAAAAACTTCATCAGTGTTGGCAGCTCTCCTTGGCAGGCATCCCTTAGTCCTGGCATCTCCACTGGGTCACCATTGAAACCCATAGTTCATCCTTATGGTACCATTGGGCCTCTACTCAGGTAATCCAACAGGTCTGCTTTCACACTGCCCATGGCCATTTCCAAAAAACAAAATCCTTTTGCAACTCCAATGACCATCTCTTCTTGCATTTGTTATACTCCCTAGTACCAGGTAGGCTACCAATTTGTTAATCCAGGGGGAAATAAAGACAACTTTGAAGAATAAGAAACCTCCTTCAGCATTCAAACCCCTTACATCAAAGAGATTTCATTCTTTCTGCTGTCCCAATGCAGATCACCTGGTCCAATCTCAATGTTTGTACTCTCGCAAACAATTGCAGCGAAACAGGCAGCAGTTTCAGCCTAAATATTTTCTTTCTGTGTCATCTTCATCTGCTCACACGAGTTCATTTTTACACAATGGAACCTTGCACAAGTTTTCAGGACACAGGCAGGCAGAATGCAGCAAGCCTGTCATACAAGCTGCTTCCAGACCAGTCCTGACAATTCTCTCTCACCCTCATAAACCAAACCTCACAGCCCATAGTCCTTATGGCATTCAAGTCTTTCAACTCTGACCATAGTGGTCCATGAAATACTTATAGCACTTCAAGGCATTTCTTAGGCTGAGATTTCAAATCCTTCTATATTCCTCCTGCAAATCAGTTCCAAAAGACCAAAGCCACAGAATAGGGGCTCTAGCAGTAATGACAAATCCTACTCTCTGGTACCAATTTAATGTGGTAGTCAGCTTTCTCATTGCTGTAACAAAGAACCTGACAAAAAGCAGCTGATGGGAGGAATGGGTTTATTTTGGCTGACAGACTAGAAGAGAAGCTCAATGATGGTAGGGAAAATGATGGCATGAGTAGAGGGTGGACATCAACTCTGCTACACCACTGCAAACAGAAGGTGTGCCAAACACTGGCAAGGGGAAGCTGGCTCAAGCCCCCAACCCCCTATAAGCCCGATCTCAACAACATACCTCTAACAAGGTTCCAATTCCAAAACTGCCATCAGCTGGGGATCAAGCATTCAGAACAAATTAAGTTTATGGGGGACACCTGAATCAACCCACTACACTCAGTATGCACATAAAGCTAGAAGTGGAGGGCGTGACAAGCCCATACTGTCTCCTTGTCCTTCTGTTTCTGTCTCTGTCTCTCTCTTTTTCTCTATTTCTCTCTGTTAAATAATAAATAAATAAAATGTGAGTTTTATTTCTTTCTCATCTTTTCTTCAACTTTTGTCCCTCCTTATGCTCCATGTTTCCTTTTATTGCCTCCCCCTTCTCATCAACTCTTGTTCCCTTCCCATGTTCTCCTTTCTTATTTCATAGCTTATATCCACCATTGGATCCCCTTATTTACATACATACAAACATCAATTGTTAGGATCCACATATGAGAGAGAGCATATGATTTCTTTTTTTTTCTTTTGGGGCCTCAGTCACATCACTTAGTATATTTTTTCCAATTCCTTTCATTTTACTGAATATTTCATAATTTCATGTATGCTTACTGTTCAGTAAAATTAAAATTTATGAACCCTTAGTTTTTCTAGTCAAAAGAAAAACAAGACCTACATTCACAAAATTACAAATGAAAAAGGGAATGTTACAACAGAGTCCAATGAAATCCAGAAGATCATTAGGGAATACTTAGAAAATTTTTAAGTTGGAAAATCTAGAAAAAAATTAAAAATTCTCATAACAATTTATTTCACTGAAATGGTGAAAATTAAAATGTTTGACCACATTAAACATTTAGTAGAATTGTTCTGGCTTTGAAATAAAAATACTTTTGCTTTACCATCCTGATCTGGGATTATAGATATATGCCACCACACCTGCCTCACAATGTTAAATATTTATCACACAACCAAACTATTTCATTATGTCATTCCTGGTTATTTACTCCAAAGTAATAAAAACATATGTCTGCACAATGACTTATACATGAATGTACATAATAGCTTTATTTTCAGGGTCCAACACTTAGAAATAGCTCAACTACCCAACAGTTGGAATAACTAAACAAATTGTGCTATACCCATTGATTTAAACACATGAAACAAAAGATAAACACAAACTATTCATACACACAACAATATGTGTGAATCTCAAATAAATTTGATGAATGAAAGGAGCTATAAAAAGCAAATGTGCCATATAATTCCATTTTTATAAAATTCTAGAAATTAGTGATCAAAAGAAAATCAGGGATTACTTTGGGAAGGGGGATGTGGAGATGGAGTGATACACTTTAAAAGGGCATAGGAAAACAGGCATTGATGAATATGTTCATTATCTCATTTTTGGTAAGTAAAACATTTATACTATTTGTATGTGTCCAGTTTGTTTTATGTCAATTATATTGCAATATAGAGCTATAAATAAACACATTCATACATACCCTCCCAGACATGTCTGAAAGAGCCTATTGCATTTTCCCTGTCATCATGAAGCTTCCCCTCAAGACTGAAAGCCAAATTAAAATAAAAACAACAACAACAACAAAAATTTCCTCCCATCAGCTGCTTTTGGTTGGGTGCTTTATCCTGGCAATTCAAAGGTAACTACAACAGAAATTTGGCACCAGTTCAGCTAGAAACCTGACTGTGTAGCTTTTGGCCTTTTGGAACTGTTTTGTGGGAGGAATGTGGAAGGATTTAAAGCCTTAGTCTAAGTGATGCCTTGCAGTGTTTGGACATTTCTGATTAGAATTTAAAATACCTAAATGCAGGAATAACTGTGAGGATTGGCTTATGAGGAGAAGAAAGAGCTTTGTTAGGACTGGGCTATAGGCAGTTTGTTTGAGAGGCTTAATGCATTCTTCCCATGTTCTGACAACTGTTGTAGGGTTGCATTGTGTAGAAATGAATTGGTATGAGTAGAAGGATATGGTACAGAAAGAAATGAAAGTTTCAGGCTGCAGACAGTGTCCATTCAGCTTCAGTTGTTCAAAATATCACCATCATTGAGCTAAAGCTAACACTTCTAAATTGGGACAGCAGAAAGAACACTGACTCTTAAAAGTAGGAGACCTAAATGTTGAAGGAATGTCTTGCTCTTCAAGGTTGGATTTGTTCCCCACAGTATTAACAAAGTTGAAAGCCCACCTGGTGGTATCAGTGTATAGCAAATGCAGGAATCGAGGGTCATTAAATTTGCAACGCTGGTTTTTTTTTTTTTTTTTTTTTTTTTTTTTGGAAATGGCCATGGGTAGTATGAGGCAGAGTTTTTATTTTTATTTTTTATTGTATTTATTTATTGTATTTATTTATTGTATTTATTTATTTATTTATTTATTTAGAGGTATGGTCTCATTCTAATCCAGGTTGATTTGGAATTCACTATGTAATCTAAGGGTGGCCTCGAACTTGTGGCAATCCTCCTACCTCTGCCTCCCAAGTGCTGAGTCAAACACACACACCACCATGACCTGCTGAGTGTTTTTAATTAATTAATTTATTTTTTAATTGTCCATAATGAGTTACATTATTTAATGGGCAGACAATAATTTGTTATCCCACATTCCCCAATGCCCCTCTTCCCCATGCCCGATCAGCTGGATATCTTCCTCCTTGGGTAGTCTGGAACAGTCTTTGGGGCAGGGAACCATGGATAGCCTAGGAGACAGTCTGGTTCTGCCAGCCTTAGAGTGTTGCTGCTGAGGGCGGCCATGACTTTGAAATACCTATGTAGAAGACTAATGAAGTCAGGAAGATGAACTGTATGTTGCACTGGAGCCCCCAGAAGATGCCAGGTTGATGTGATGGCTGCCAAGAACTGCTGGCCTAAGCTGGATTGTTTCCTGGGCTATAAGTAGCCCAGCTGGAAGGGCAGAATTGGAACTCCTTAGATTTTGTCTCTGGTTACAGATGTCAAACTTGGAAATAGAAGATTTTATGTTTGCCCCATTTTGTTTTAGGTCTTACATTAGTTCAATTTTCCCTGGTATGCCTAGTGGTACTTTTAGCTCTGCTGTTATGTAGTTTTGGTTTTACAGCTCACTGGTAAAAGACCTTGGACTATGGAGATATTGGAACCATGTTGGAATTGGTAAAAACTATGGGAACTTTTAAATTTGTGTTGGAGGCATTGCATTTTACTTCATGGATAGTCATCAGTATATCAGGGCTAGGGGCAGAATATAATGCTTTGAATTAGGTGTCCCCCATGAACACATGAGTTCTGAATGCTGGTGTTGTTAGGGGTGAATTTGGTGGTGTTACAGCCAGCTCCCCCTTGATAGAATCTGCCTCACTCTCCTGCTGCTATTGTCCACCTTATGTTGACAAGGAGCTGATGTCCAACCTCAGCTCTACTATCTTTCCATTACTATTATGGAGCTTCCTCTTGAGACTGTAATTCAAAAATAAATACTTTCTTTCCAATAGCTGCTTTTGGTTGAGTGTTTTATCCCAGCAACACAAAGGTAACTGCACCATCATTTAAAAGCACCACTTAACAAAATCTCTTATTCTACAGATAAGGGACAATGGATCAAAGTAGGTTATCACACAAAAAATTCAATTAGAATTTAAATGGTTTTTTTCAGGCATGGTGCTGTATGCCTGTAATACCAACACTAAACAGGCAACTGCAAAATTGAGTCTAGTCAAGGCTATATAGTGAGGCCCAGTCTCATGAAGACCAACAAACCAAACTACCAGCAACAAAATTTAAGTGTTCTTATTTCTGGTCTTGTACTTTTTAGGATACTAAATGAAGAGCTCAGATCAAAGGAATAGTTATCAGTTGGTTGACTTTTCAGGTTTTTGTCTCATACCAGTGGGGAAAATTAAAAATATATACATAATGAAAATTATGACTTTCTCAGGATGTTTTCAGGGATGTGCTGCAAGTGATTTTTTACTGATTAGTGAAACTTGATGGTTAATCTTTAAGGAATGTTCTAAATTGTTTGTTTAACAAAGTTATTTAAAAAAATCACAGCACTGGGAAGATGGCTCGTTACTTAAGGATGCTTACGTGCCAAGCCTGCTAGACAAGATTTGATTCTAGTGCACCCATATAAAGCCTGATGCATGTGGTGCATGTGTCTAGAGTTCATCAAGAGGCCCTCTTGCACCCATATTCTCTTTGTCTGTCTCTCTGTCTCAAAAAAATAAAACATTTTTAACACTTACCACATGCCGAACAGATAACGCTCCTAAATAAACCTATCATAACCACTGAGATTGAAAATGTAATAAACCTCCCCAAAAGGAAAAGTCCAGGACCTGATGGATTCTCAGCCAAATTCTACTAAACCTTTATCACAGAACTGAAACTACTCTTTCTGAAGCTCTTTCAGGAAACTGGAGAACAGGGAATGCTTTCAAACTCCTTCTATGAAGCTACCATTACCATAATACCAAAGCCAGACAAAGATATAACAAGAAAGGAAAACTATAGACCTATATCCCTGATGAATTTAGATGCAAAAATTCTGAATAAAATTTCTGCAAACTGAATCCAACAACATATCAAAAGTATTATCCATTTTGACCAGGGTGGCTTCATCCCAGGGAAGCAGGGTTGGTTCAACATACAGAAATAGATTAACATAATCCACCACATTAATAAACTCAAACAGAAGAACCACTTGGTCATCTTAATTGATGCAGAGAAGGTCTTTGACAAAATTCAACATCACTTCATGATCAAAACTCTGGAAAGAATTGGCAGAGGGGGCTTTTACTTGAACATAATAAAGGCCATATACAAAACTCCTAAAGCTCAAATCATACTCAATGGGCAAAGACTTAATGAGTCCCCACTAAAATTGGGAACAAGACAGAGATTTTCACTCTCACCATTGCTCTTCAACATAGTGCTTAATGTCCTAGCCCAAGCAATAAAACAGGAAAAAGAAATAAGTGATTCAAATTTGAAAGGAAGAAGTGAAACTATCCCTTTTTGCAGACAACATGATCCTATACATAACAAACCCAAAAGATAGTACCATTAAATTACTGAAGGTGATAGATTCCTTCAGCAAAGTGGCAGGATATAAAATTAACACACAAAAATCAGTAGCCTTCCTGTATACAAATGACAAGTATATGGAAAAAGAAATCTGCTAAACAGTCTCATTTTCAATAGTCTCAAAAAATTAAATACCTTGGAATAACACTAACCAATTATGTGGAAGATTTGTATAATGAAAACATAAAAATGCTAAAGAAGGAAATTGAGGAAGATGTGAAAAGATGGAAAGATTTCCCATGTTCCTGGATTAGTAGAATTAATATCATGAAAATGCCAATACTTCCAAAAACAATATACAGATTCAATGCAATTCCAATAATAATACCAGCTTCATTATTTTCAGACATAGAAAAAATACTCTAAATATATTTGGAAGGGGAAAAGGCCTTGGATATCTAAAACTATCCTGAGTAACAGAAACTCCTCAGGAATTATCACCATACCTTATCTAAAGATATACTACAAAGCCATAGTAATAAAAACCACATGGTACTGGCAGAAAAACAGACAGACAGACCAATGGAACAGAATTGAAGACCCTGCCCTAAGCTTGAGCAACTATAGTTACTTCATATTTGACATAAGTGCCAATAATGTCAACTGGCGAAAAGATAGCATCTTCAACAAATGGTGCTGGACAGATTGGCTAAACATGTTTAAAAAATGAAACTAGGGCTGGAGAGATGGCTCAGTGGTTAAGGTACTTGCCTTCAGTGCCTAAGGCCCCAGGTTCAATTCTCCAGTGCCCACATAAGCCAGACCCACAAGGTGTTGGCCTTGGTGCTCTCTCTCTCTCTCTCTCTTTCTCTCTCTCGCTCTTTCCTCTCTGCTTGAAAATGAATAAATAAAATATTTTTAAAAATAAAAAATAATAAAATAAAAGAAACTAGATTCACTCCTCTCACCATGCACAAAACTCAACTCTAACTGGGTAAAAGATCTCAACATAAGACCTGAAACTCTGACTACCCAAGAGGAAAAAATAGGAGGAACTCTCTACGAGATAGGAATAGGGAAAAATTTTCTGAATAAACCTCCAGTAGCCCAGGAAGTACAACAACCACTCAACCATTGGGATTTCATCAAGCTAAAAAACTTCTGTACAGACAAACACAATACTCAAGGCCAACAGACCACCATCAGAATGGGAAACAATCTATGCCAGCTATTCTATGGACAGAGGCCTAATATCTAAAACCTACAAAGAACTCAAAAAGTTAAATAATAAAAAAATCAAAGAGCCCTCTCACAAAATGGGGCACTGAACTCAACAGGGAATTTTCAGAAGAAGAAATACAAACAGCCTATTCTCATTTAAGAAAATGTTCAACGTCATTAATCATCAGGGAAATGCAAATCAAAACAACAAAGAGATTCCACCTTACTCCAGTCAGAATGGCAATCATGAAAAATCCAACAACGATAGATGCTGGTGAGGATGTGGTGAAAAAGAAAAGCTCATTCACTGCTGGTGGGATTGCAAACTTGTACAACCACTGTGGAAAGCAGCGTGGAGGCTCCTGAATAGGATGGATATAGAGCTACCAGAGGACCCAGCTATCCCTTTACTGGGCATCTACTCTCAAGTATCCTCACTGAAGCACAGAGACATTTGCTCAACCATGTTTATAGCAGCTCAATTCATAATAGCAAAGAATTGGAATAAACCCAAATGCCCATCACCGGTTGAATGGATATCAAAGTTGTAGTACGTATAGACTATGGAATTCTACACAGCTGACAGGAAAAAATGGCATAATGAAATTTATAAAAAGTGGATGGACTTGGGGCAGATCATTCTTAGTAACCTCACACAAGAACAGAGAGTCAAGCGCCACATTATCTCTCTCATATGTGGTTCCTAACCAGGTTAAGCTTGAACATTAAGAAAACCTGTCAGTTATTTGAGAGACTGTAAAAGAGGATGGAAAGAATTGGGGGGAAGGAAGGAAAAGGTGGGGGGACTCATACAATAAACTAAACTAATCATGAATTGATACTATAAAATCCCAACTTTCATACAGTAAGCTCCTGAGGAAGCTGTAGGCACCACCTGGTAAGAGGGGCCATGAATAGAATGGGAGGAAGCCTAACCCCAAGAAAAATTATTCAGGCCTGCAACTCCCTGTCCCAGTTATTGGCTCCTTCCCGCACTGAGCTGTTGATCAAAGAGACCCATGAGGTCCCCAAAACAAGACAGAATTCTTTCAAAAGCTCTTGAATTCCTTCCCCAGGCCTCAAGTAACACCCTGTTGCTGAAGAAATCAGTGTCTTCATATAATACCAAAAGATCCTGCTAGATTCAGAATGGTAATCAGCTCCCAAATGGTAGTATGTGTATCGCTGGTAGGTGTTACATGAGATGCCAGGGGAAATTGGTCAATGATATTTGGAGAAAGTAGAGACCACCAATATACAATACAGACTGTTGTCACAGGAATGCTGAACACACTGCTATATGGAAGAGACCAGCAAGTCAAGAGCTCATCTGTGCAATAGTGGCACTAAACCGAGGAGGGTAATCAACGGCTAATGATTGGCTAAGAGATCTTCTCAGTGACAAGTAACCCTTAACTGGAACTGTGGACCAAGAACCCAGGCTCCAAGGGGAAATTCCCACTACCAGAGAGCTACAGAGAGGCTACACCCATCAGAATCTTGCCAAAATAGCAATGTGTGTCTCATTTAACTTATACTGATCTCACTCTCTGATGGAGATTGTTTCTCTTTTTCAGAAGGCATTGAGAGAGCTGGAGACAACCCAATTCCACCAACAAGACGTGGAATGATGGATGATATCCTGGCAGGAGATGAACCACCCCTGGCCTATCACATAGGGCCCAAATGAAACCTATGAGAAAATTTCGAGATAAACAGGAGACCAATCACCATAACAAGTCAGTTAATTCCTGAAAGGTCAGTGGAGACAGACACCAACAATAAGATCTCAACAATAAAGCAGACTTAAAACTCACCCACCATGACTCAGGGAACTGAGCAGAAGAGGGGGCGGAAAGATTGTTAGAGCCATGGTGGGGGAGAATATTCAGAGATAGATACTGCACCCCTCAGCAACAATGCACAAAGGGGGAAGAAAAAAACTGGCTCCCTCTGGTGCAGTTCATAATCCTACCCTATGGACAGATCCAGTATGCACATGGAGGAAGGACCCCAGTGGGTAAGAGACAGAGAGGGGAGAAATGGGGAACCATCACAAGACCTGTGCATACAATGTATATAATTATTCATACTAAAGATATTACTTTAAAAAACTAACACTAAATAAATAAAATTATACTCACAAAAAATTTTAAATAAAGATAAAATTTTTAAAAATCATACCAATTTACATTTAAATAAATTATATAAAATATAGATAATATTCAAACTTATCATTTCCTAATTATTTTAGTACATTTTACTATTATCTGTGCTCTTTTTTAAAATATTTTATTTGTTTATTTGAGAAAGAGGCAGACAGAGAGTATAGGTACATCAGGGCCTCCTGCTAACTGCAAACAAACTCCAGACAAATATGCCACATCTGGCTTTATGTCAGTACTGGGGAATCAAACCTGGGCTGTCAGGCTTTGCAAGCAAGTAAGTGCCTTTAACAGCTGAGCCATCTCTCTAGCACCAAAGATTTTCTTTTTTATTTTCCCCCCTAGGGCAGAATCTCACTCTAGTCCAGGCTTACCTGAAACTCTTTCTGTAGTCCCAGGCTGGCCTCAATATCACAGTGATTCTCCTACCTATGCCTCCTGACAGCTGGAATTGCCATGCTCAGCTCATCTATACTCCTAACGGTTTCAGTGACAATACATTAGAAGCAATTGCCCATGGTGGGAGTGTTTAAACTAAGAAATGGTCAAAGGGTATAAATCAAGGATCCTACTTCCCTCTAAGAACGGATTGTTAAACATTTCTACCTTACACGCCATTTAAATCTGCCTTCCAGGCTAATTAAAACTTTCATCTCAGTTCTGGTAAATTCAGCCTGGAAGGCAGATCTAAATGATGCTTTTACCTCAGGCCTATCAGTGCCTAAACCCAGTGCTAGGTGAACAAAGGACAGTTTAAATATTTTAGAACCTAGATTCTTAAACAGGTGGGGTTGTGAAGTGGAGTATTAGGATTGTGAAAAATTTGGTAACCATAAAGTTTTCTGAACATTAAGTGCCACAGAATGCCTTGCATTAAAATGCTTTAAATTATTTATTTATGCATTTTTGTTCAACAGTCATCTCTTTTTTCCCTTTATTGAAATGGAGAAATTTAATATTTGAATGTAATATTTGTATGACTGTGTTCCTGACCCTTTATCCTTTTTGGTTCCTTTGCCTTCACACATCCTCCCCATCCCCAGGAACCCTCCTCTTTCAAGGTATTCCCTCAGTCCTGTTGTCTTGGTCTGTTTGTCCTCCTCTGACCTTCATGTTACAATGCTGATGGGCTTGGAACTGTGCTGATCTTTTAGGGGTACTGGTAACTATTATGAGACAATGAATACATCAGTTGCTTCATGTCCAGAGGACAATGCACAAATATACAGCTTCACACCCTGTGGCTCTTAAATCCTCTTCTGAAATGGACCGTGAGCAGTGGAGAGTATGGTAGAAATCTCCTTTAGTGTTCATCTCTTGACAGCCTCTAATCTACTTTAATAAGTTTTTAGGCTTCTTGGTGCTACACCATCTCCATAGAGATGGTTCTCTGGCTAGTGTTTAGAACAGCTTTCATATTCTTTCCACTACTACCTCTTCAGTGTGCTCTCAGCCCTAGCAGGTGCGATGGAGGTGACTCATCCATTACTAAGCCCTGGGCTATCCCTTCTTATCATTTTGATGAAACTTGGGTCTCCCCAGTATTTGGGCTGGCATCTGTAAAAAGAAAAGTGCTAGACAAAATTGAGATGAGGATTAATCAAAGGGCTTAAACATACACACTTAGAAGGTTATCTGAAGGGCATGACATCTGTGTTTAGCCAAAGGACAGTGGAAGCTTTTCTTTGTGGGCTATGATCTTCCATTCCATAGGTTTTTGATTTGATTCTCAATATGCGGTGTGAATTCCTTCCCACTGAGCTGGGCCTCTTATTCAATCAGAGAGCAGTTGATTACCTGTAACTTATGTGCCACTATTGGACCATTGGGAACATCTTGCCTGGCTGCTTTTATAGTTTGCAGGATTCACTGCTTCTTCAGACTGTAGGTGGTTTTTCTCTACCAGCAGCTCACACAATGCCTTCAGCACTATGGCAGCTATCCAACAGAGAGATGGCTTCCATCTCAATTTCAGCTTGAATTCTCAGCACTTAGTGTCCTGTGACCACAGCCTTTGGTCATAGGCTCTCACCTTCTCATCCTGGTGGACAATGGCCTGCATGATTTGGGGGGCCTCTTGGGCCTCCCTGACCCACTGCTCACTATGGGAGGAAGTTAACCTGTCTCTGGCACAGGCACACACACTCAGCAACTAATGGCTTCAGACTAAATCTTTATTCACCCCAGCAGCGTACTTCTAGCCAGGCTATCTTTCTCCTTTTTTGTTAATTCGTGCTTTAATTGCTTACTGAAGTTTCTTGGTATTTACTCATATCATCTTTAGTTTCATTGTATTTAAATTGTAAATTTTAAGTTTTGCATATTTTACAGAAATTTTAAAAATTTCATTATACAAACTGTCAACTTTTTTGATGAGTGTGTGTGTGTGTGTGTGTGTGTGTGTGTGTGTGTGTGACTTTCTGTGTTGTGTCCTTGAGACAGAATCTATCAATGAAAATGGACATGCCTTATTCAGTCAGACTGGCTGCCCAATAAGCCCCAAGGATTCTTCTATCTCTTCCTCCTCAGGACTGGGGTTACAAGCATGCCTGGCTTTTTAAGTGGGTGCTCAGAATTGAACTCAGGTTATCATGCTTGATTTGAAGTGCTCTTACCCAATGACTATCTCCTAGCCTGAGATTGTTAACTTTTATAAAAATGCAAGTATACAATACATGGTTGTAGAAAGCTATTAATGCAATTAGGTTCAAAAGGTATATAATCAGGGTAACAGAACCTATTTCTGGGGGCAGTAGACAGCTTACTGCCATGTAGTTTTGTGAGTGTAGTTTTGAAGAACAGACCTGCCTATCTGTTATATTGCCATATTATTTTGTGCTGCTTCTCCTCTGAGCTCTCCATGGTTACTGTTTCTCACGGACATTTCTACTGTGTTCCTAGATCCTTTGTTCAGTTAAACAAGCTGTCCTCTATTCTTATCTTTTCCACTGAACATTACTTGCCTATCCTTGCCCTGACTCTGGCATTTCCCCAAGGACACTCCAGAAAATGTAGTACAATTCTACTATAGGGACTAGAGAAGGAACTGATATCTTGATTTTTTTAAAAGTAGCTTCCCACCCATTCTTTCCTGTGACTTGCCTAAAAAACAGTGCTAAGGCACAAACCAGTCAAACTAATCAGTTACCATACCTCATGTGTGTTGCCTAGACAATGGACATGCCCTCAAAGTAATCTAGACCTTTGGGTCTCTAACACCCAGGCCTCTTTGCCAAAATTCATGTGACTGTCCCAGGCTTTAAAGTCTACCTGGTTTACTAATCAAAATCTTTGACCTAACATTCCTAACTTCTTAAAACACAATGAATTTGGTTTGTCTACATTTTATTCACTCTCATGGCTATTCTCTAGCACTGTGCAGCTCAACCCAGTGGCTACTGGCCACAGATAGTTAATTACATTTAAATTAACTTATTTTGAGTACAAATTTAACTTAGTTCCTCAATTGTACTACCCTCATTTCAAATGCTTGATATGAATATAGTTGCTAAAATATCAGATAGTAAAGGCAGAAAAGTCTTCCATCATCACATAAAATTCTGTTAGCATAGTTTTTAAAATTATCCTCATCCAGACTGCTCCATTTCAGAAATATTAAAAAATTTTGTGAATCTATTATTTATTAGATATTGTATAAGACTCCTAGGATACAATGGTAAATAAAATATTTGTCATCTATTAAAGGTACTCTCTAGCTGTAAATAATTAAGACACTATGATGTCAAGTGTGGTGGCACACACTTGTGATCCCAGCACATAGGAGGCTAAGGTAAGAGGATCATGAGTCCAAGACTAGGTTTAACTATAGTGAGTTTGAGAGCAAACTGAATTATATAGCAAGACCATATTTCAACAAACAAAAAGACAAGGATGTTTCAGAGGATGGATAGATATATAGGTCATTTGTATTGGTTAATCCATCTTTGTTGTCAACTTGAATAGGCTTGGAATCACCTACCAGATGTCTTTGGGCATATCTCTGAGATCATTTTCAGAACGTATTAACTAAGGAGGAAATGCCCCCACCTTGGATGTAAGCCACACCATTTTATGGGCTATGATCCCAACTGTGATGGTTAGGTTCTATTGTCAACTTGATCTTTTAATTATCTTGGGTGGATCTCTGAAGATGCTCACAGGAAGGCAGCCTCTCAGTATAGGGTATAGGTTGTAAGGAAGCTAAAGAAAGCTAGAAATTAATATCCCTTCCAACAAGTCTGGGACAGGGTTTCAAGATCCTATCCTAAGGCTATACAAGGGGAAAGAAATCTCCTGCACCTCCCTGCCTGTTTGCTGTTTTGTGTGTGTGGTGTTGATGATGGCTTCTTTCCCTCTCTGCTTGGACCTGTGAAACGGGTGTGATGGTTAAGTTTTGTTGTCAACTTGACCTTTCAAGTAATCTTGGGTGGGTCGCTGAGGATGTTCACAGGAAGGCAGCCTCTCAGTAGGGGGCAGGATGTAAAGAAGCTCAAAGGACCTAGAAGTAAACATCCTTTCCTGTGTGGGCAGTGCAGGAAGGAAATTCCAGAGACTCAGGAGGCCATTAAGTCTGGGATAGAATTGCAAGATCCCATCCTAGGGCTATATAAAGGTGAAAGAATTCTCTCCTTGCCCCTCCTGCCTGTTTGCTGTTCTGTGTGTGGTGTTAGTGATGGGTTTCTCTCTCTGCTTGGACCTGTGAAAGAGAGCCAGCCTCTTTCACTGCAAATAAATCCTCTCCACCCATAAACTGAAAAAAAGAGGGATGGGGAGTTGGCTCAGTGGTAAAAGGCATTTGCTTTCAAAGCCTGCTGACAAGAGTTCAATTCCACATAAAGCCAGCCATACAAAGAGGCACATGTGTCTGGAGTGTGTTTGCAACAGCAAGAAGCCATGGCACACCCATACTTACTTTCTCTGCCTGCTCTCTCATAAATAAATAAAGATTTCTTTAAAAAAGGAAAAAAAAGCCAGATGAGTGCCAGTATTAAAATTTCTCTGTTTCCTGACAGTGAATACAATGTGACCAGCCACCATTAACTCCACCATGCCTTCCCCACCCTCTCCAACTGTGGACCAAAATAAATATTTTCTCCCTTGAGTTGCTTTTTGTCAGGTATTTGGTTACAGTGATAAAACTGTGATTAATAAATCATTGAAATGGAATAAGAAATACAAATAAATTCAAATAAAATATCCTTAACTTCTTGACCAAAGGGCAAAGATGATTCATTGGTGAAAGGAGATCTCTTTTTGCAAAGAGTATTGGAGCAATTGCCCATTAATAGGTCAAAAATGGAGGAAGCCAGTCTAAATATCACACATGAAAGTTAGAATGAATCACTGACTTAAGCGTAAAATATAAAACTTTAAATCAATGCCCAGGAGAAAATTTTTGGGATCTAGAGTTAGGCGAAAGTTCTTAGATTTCATGCCAAAGTCACAATCTATGACATTTTGATCCTGTCAACATTTAAAACTTTTTCTCTATGACTCTATTAAGAGGACAAACTAGAGACCAGAAAAAAAAATGTAGACAAGCCACATATCTGACAAAAAGACTAAAATCTGCAATATATAAATCATTCTCAAAATTCAAAACAGGGGCTGGAGGTTTAGTGGTTAAGGCACTTGCCTGCAAAGCCTAACAGCCTGGGTTTGATTCCCCAGTACCCACATAAAGTCAGATGCACAAGGTGGTACATGTGTCTGGAGTTCATTTGTAGCAGCTGAAGGCCCTGGCACACCTATTTTATGTGTCTATCTTCTCTCTATCTCTCTCTGCTTGCAAATAAATAAATAAAAATTCAAATAAAGAAAAACAAAACAAATAATTAGAAAATGGGCAAGAGACAAGCAGGCACTGAAACAATTCCATTTATAGAAGATACATAAGCACATGTAAAAATGTGTTGACCATAAGTAGCCCTTAGCGAATTATAAATAATGCCACAATATACAGTGTTGGGTTAGTCAGCCTTCATTATTGTAACAAATACCCAAGGAAATCAGCTTTGACATCATTTTAAAATGTGTACTTTACCACACAGTATTCAGTCTACAACTTGTTGGCCTCATTGCTTTTGGGCCTGTGGTGAGGTAATTGTGTGTATGTGTTTGTGTGTGTGTGTGTGTGTGTGTGTGTGTGTGTGTGTGTGTGTGTGTGAGAGAGAGAGAGAGAGAGAGAGAGACAGAGAGAGACAGAGACAGAGAGAGACAGAGAGAGACAGAGAGACAGAGAGAGTCACAGAGAGAGACAGAGAAAGACAGAGAGAGAAGAGACAGGTGAACATGCTGCCATGGCATGTGTGTGGAGGTCAGAGGACAACTTCAGGTGTCAGATCTTGCTAAGCCTATTTTTTTTTATGGCCAGGCTAGCTGGCCCACAAGCTCCTGAGGATTCTCCTGTCTCTACATATCTTACCAAAGAATCACTGAGATTGCAGACACACATTACTATGTCCATCTTTATTTGGGTTCTGGGGCTCCAGACTCAGGGCCTCATGCTTATCTCAAGCACTTCATCCACAGAACCATCTCTTCATCCCTTCAACAGATTCTGGGAAGAGAATCATAACTAGATCTAATAGCTGGAGTTCCTTAGCTCTGGAGACTATAGTCTATTCCTTGTCAGGAGATTCTTCTGAGAACATTTTTAGGGAGCTCACATAGGAGACAGTTTTGAAAAGAGTTGATGGTGTATAAAAACACAGCTTCAGTGTGATCTTCAATATAATAACATGATTATACAAGTGAAACACCGAAAATGTTGAAATAAATGCAAAATTTGTTGCATTGGTGAAGCATGTTTAAGCATTTATGAGTTAGAATTAGTGAGTATAGGAGAATGCACTTAATGTTAGTTTCTGTATATTTATGCACTCTATTAAAGTCTATTGGTATTTTCACCCAGGACTATGGACTATGGAGCTTCCAGCAGTGGATGAAGTTTTCCAATACTGTGAGTAGCCTAGCTATGGGGGCAAAATTGGAACTCCAGAGACTGGTTAGAATTATCAGACTTGGAATTAGAGTTTGATGTTTGCCTTGTTTTTTTAAATCTTGTATTGGTTCAATCTGTTTTGCTTTGCCCAATGCCATCTTTTACAGTGTGAATATTTGTTCTATACCA
>PVHP010033545.1:0-19568 GCA_004024765.1 Zapus hudsonius
CACATGCGCCCTCTTGTGTATCTGGCTTTACATGGGCACTGGGGAATCGAACTCAGGTCCTTCTGCATTGCAAGCAAACACCTTAACTGCTAAGCCATCTCTTCAGCCCTGGCTCACACTTATAATCACAGCACTGAGGAGGTTGAGGCAGGAGGATCACCATGAGTTTGAGGCCATCCAAATCCAGGTCCTCAGCCTACACAGCAAGCTCTTTACCAACTGAGCCCTCTCCTTCGCCCCAAGGAATTTCCACTCTTTATGTCTCTACTGTTTATATCCAGAGGGGAGGGGGTCAGAAAAAGAGTTCCTGCCCCCCCTTGGCTAGACAGCAGTCTCCATGGGTCCCCATGGTGCCCTCCTTCACTTACCTCAGGCAGGCTGCTGTATGGAGTTGTGGGACTCTGACTGAAGCCATTTGGTTTTTCAAGCACCACCTGTTTAAATAAAAATACAATTTTTCAGTAGTTAAAATAATTTAATCAATCAAACAACCAAGCTAGCCAGACATGGTGGTGCACACCTTTAATCCCAGCACTTGGGAGGCAGAGGTAGGAGGATCGCAGTGAGTTCAAGGCCACCCTGAGACTACATAGTGAATCTAGGTCAGCCTGAGCTAGAATGAGACCTTACCTTGAAATAAAAAAAAATCAACCAAGCAAAACAACTTTGAAGCATATATGTTCTTTGAGGTAGGGTCTCATTCCAGCTCAAGCTATCATGAAACTCCAAGGTCCTCCTCCTCACTCAGCCTCCAAAGTGCTAGATCAGAGGTGTAAGCCATCAGGCCTGGCTGCAACATTATATTTCAAGACCTCAAATTTCCTAGGGAAAGAGAGATAGAAGAAGAAAGAGGGGAGGACATAGGAAGGGGGAGAGACAAAATTAAGAAGAGGGAAAGAGAGGGAAGGAGGGGAGAAGGAAGCAAAAGGCTTCAAAGCTCCATGGGAAAACAGAAACTACAGGGGTAGACAAGGCTTTGAGAGGAAACACTAACCTCAGCCTAACCCTAGACTGGAAACTGTGGGAGCCCTTTCCTCCTGGGCACACAAGCTGTTGCTGACCTGCAGCCATGCTTCCCTTGCCCCTGGGGATGCTGACAAGGTTTGGCAAAGAACAGCTCAAAAGAAGTCTTTGCTATGCTTCTCCCGCAACCCCAACACAGCCTGATCACTGGTCATGTGACCCCTGCTTTGTGACAACAAAGGGCCTGGGTAATTTGGGCCTGTCTTGAGCACATGAGGTTGTTGTGTCACCTGACACGCTGCCTCTACCAGCCAGGTGTGAGGTCAGGCATTGAAAGCCCTGCCATCAGCCAAAGTAACATGAATTCGAGACCATCCACCACAGGACACAGCCAACACAAAGAGGAATGTTCTGGATGCCAGTCATAGGCCATTGTCCCTTTCAGATGGATGGCAAAGGGGGCTGCTGGAGGACCATGGGCCCAAACCAAAACACAAATAAAGGAAGTACTCAGACCTGAAGGAGGATGAGGGTGAGGTTGGAGAGAGACAGCTCTACACTCCCAAGGACATCCCTATCCTGGAATTCTGGAAAACTTGAAAAGCAGGATCCTAGATTGTCCATCCCTGGAGAGAGTTACCCAGTTGTCTGGGTCTAACCTTTACACCTTTTGCAGCTACATCCTAGGCCAGGCAAAGCATACAGGGGCAGGTGGGGAACCTCTAACCTTGGGAGTTGCCTGCCCCAGGGTAGAGATAGCTGTATACACAAACAGCAGGTTGGCGGGAGACTTCCCTTTCTAAGGTAGGTTCACCTAAGTCCATCCACTAGGAGCTGGATTTATGGATGATTGCAAGTCTCTTCCATCTCTAGGACTAAGCAGGAGTGGCCATTAAGTTACAAGAATTTAATCATAAGCATTCCATGGAGTAGATGCACTTACACAAATAGGGTGGAATCTATAAATGCAATGCCCATCTGCTCTGAGTCTCTTTTTATTTCTTTTCTTTTCTTTTTTTTTTTTTCCGAGGTAGGGTCTCACTCTAACCCAGGCTGACCTGGAATTCACTGTGTAGTCTCAGGGTGGCCTCGAACTCATGGCGATCCTCCTGCCTCTGCCTCCCAAGTGCTGGGATTAAAGGTGTGCACCACCACGCCTGGCTTTCTTTTTATTCTTTAAAAAAGTATTTATTTATTTATAAACAGAGGAGAGAGAAGAGAATGAGAAAGAGAGAGAGAATAGGAATGCCAGGGCTCTTGCCACTGCAAAGGAATTGTAGCCACATGTGGCAGTTTATGCATCTGGCTCTACATAGGAATGGAACCTGAGCCAGCAGGTGCCTTATCCTGAACCATTTCCCCAGTTCCCTGCTGTGAGTCTTAACTCTTTGAGCTCTAAGCAAGACAGATCCCTCTATCATCTTCCATCCTGGCTACGGTTGTAGAGTCCACACCCCTCCCTGTGTGGTGGTTTGAGTGAGGTTTCCCCATAAACTTAATGTGTTCTGAACGCTTGATCCCCAGCTGATAGCAGTTTTAGAATGGGAACCTTGTTGGAGGTGTGTTGTTGTGGGTGGGCTTATGGGGGTTACAGCTGACTTCCCCTTGCCAGTTTTCAGCACACCTTCCTGCAGCTGTTTACAGTGCAGTGGCAGAGGTGGTGTCCACCCTCTGCTCATGCTGTCCTTTCCTCCACAATCATGGAGTTTTCTTTGACAAGCTGCTTTTTGTCGGGTTCTTTTCTGTGCAGCAAAGAGAAGCTCAACACCCTCTTACCTGTATTTCCTGATGATGGACAGAGTCTCCTGGATTCCGATCAAGCTTGCTGCTAATGTCCTCCCGGAGTTTCTGCAGGCAGTTCCTGGCCTGGTTGGGGTGGACAAGGTACTTGAGATTCAGGGCAGGGAAAGCGAACCATCTCTGGGTCCCATCTCCAACCAGTATTACTAGGGGTGAGGCATTGTTTTACATACTGGTTTCTACACAGGAATATTGCTCCAGTGGGGCTATCACTCAGTCCCTCTTGTACAAGTGACAAAGTAAAGGAAGCCCTTGCTGCCCTGGTAGTGCTAACATTCTTGTTACAGAGACACTCAGCACAAGAAACAAGAGATAACACATGTTATATGGTGGAGGGGCTGGGAAATACTAGGAAGGTGGTGACAGGATTAGATGGAGCAGCTCAGGGAATCTGCTAGGTACAAGACACTCAGGAAAAGCCAGGCACAGTAGCTCACATCTTTAGTCCCAGGACTCAGAAGGCTCAAGCAGGAGGAAAGCTGTAAGTTCAAGGTCAGCCTGAGCTACAGTGAGAACCTTCTTAAAAACAAAACAAACAAAAAAGGAGATACTTACTGTCTATTAATCAATGGCTTGGATCCAAAAGACCAAAAATGTTCTCTGACACATGAGGGCATGGGGCCATAAAGGAACAGAAAGGAAAGCACCAGACCCATAAAAGGTTAAGAGAAACATCCTGAGGCCTCCCTCAGAGGGACGGTCACCTACCTCCTGGATATACTGGACTTCACTCTTCAGCTGGTTAATGTTCTTCTCGTGGACCATCTTGTCTCCAGACCTCCCCTTCAAGTACACCTGAAGGAAAGACAACATTTCATTACAAAGCCTCCAGTTACCTGCACACAGACGCACAGCTTCCCATCCTGGTGGAAGGAGCACGCCTTGGACCATCAACTTACCAGGTGGCAATTTAGTGATTCAGATGAGAAGACTTAAAAAACTCTTGGTCTTATTAACCTAACACAATCTTTTCAATTTCTCTAAACAATATCCAACCACACTGGCACAAACACTCAACCATAGACATGGAAATTCATGGAAAGCAACTGGAGGAAAGCACACCAAACTAGTCACCGGCTCCCTCTATGGAGAGAGAGAGGTACAAAAGAGGAATCATATACTCTGCTTTGCACGCAATGCTTCAAACCTTTTTTTTTTTTTTTTGGTTTTTTTCAAGGTGGTGCACACTTTTAGTCCCAGCACTTGGAAGGCAGAGGTTAGGAGGATTGCTGTGAGTTTGAGGCCACCCTGTAATTACCTAGTGAATTCCAGGTCAGCCTGGGCTACAGAGATACCCTGCCTCTAAAACCCAAAAAAATAAAATAAATAAAATGAGAAAGAGAGAGAGAGACAGACAGACAGACAGACTCTGGGTCTAGACAGATGGTTTGCTGTTAAGGCGCTTGCCTGCAAAGCCTAAAGCCCTGGGTTCAGTTCCATAGTACTCACATAAAGCCAGATGCACAAGGTGGCACATGCATTTGTTTGTAATGGCTGGAGGCGTTGGCATGCTCATTCTCTCCCAAATAAATAAATAAATAAATAAATATTTTTTTAAAATAATGAAATAAACTGGGTATGGTGGCACATGTCTTTAATCCCAGCACTGGGGAAGCAGAGGCAGGAGGATCACTAGGAGTTCAAGGAGGCAGAGGTAGGAGGATCGACATGAGTTCGAGGCCACCTGAGATGACATAGTGAATTCCAGGTCAACTTGAGCTAGAGTGAGACTCATATCTCAAAAAGCCAAAACAATAAAAAGTTATGGAATCGATAGGAGATTGCACTATGATGTTTGCACAACCCCATGAATACATTAAAAAGCATCAAATTGGGGGCTGAAGAGATGGCTCAGAGGTTAAGGTGTTTGCATGCAAAGCCTAACGACCCAGGTTCAACTCCCTAGTACCCATGTAAAGCCAATGCACAAAGTGACACATGAGTCTGGAGTTTGTCTGCAATGGCTAGAGGCCCTGGTATGCCCCTTCCTATTCTCTCTCTCTCTCTCTCTCTCTCTCTCTCTCTCTCTCTCTCTCTCTCTCTCTCTCTCTGCTTACAAATAAAAATATTTTTTGAAACCATTAAATGGAATGTTTTAACTGGGGTTACTTTATCCTATGTGAATTACATCTACATGTATTTTTAAAGAATAACAAACATTGTTTTAATTCTATAAGCACCTATAAAAGTCGCCCCATTCATTCCCATACTTGGGGCCAGTTTACACCCCCTGGCATGAAGATTTTTCCAGAAGGTGAGTAGCATTTTAGGTCTGCTTCCTTCGGGCCCAAACCACAAGCTCCCTTGGCAATACTCGGCTGCTCTCTGTCCTGTCCTTGTAGGAAAGGACAAGTGGACTAAACTTAGCTTACCTTAATGATTTCTTCATGGCCATCGTTGGACTCCACCAGTTCGGAAGCCAGAGAATGGCCAGATGAGTGGCCGGACACCATGGCATAGGTCTTTCTGCCCGCCTGCCAGAGGGAGACAAGAGAAGCAACTCAAAAACCACACAGCACACAGAATCTACTGCCCCTCGACCCAGGCGGAAGACCTGCTCCTCAAAAGAATGAAGCATTAGGGCTGGAAAGATGGCTCAGCGGTTAAGGCGCTTGCCTGCAAAATTTAATGACCCAAGTTCGATTCCCCAATACCCATGTAAAGCCAGCTACACAAAGGGGCGCATGCGCCTAGAGTTCCTTTGCAGCAGCTGGAGGCCCTGGTGCACCCACTCTCTCTCTCTGAGCCTGCTTGCAGATAAATTTTTAAAAATGAAAATAATGAAAAAAGAACGAAGCATTACACAAGCCACGCTCCGGGAAGAACACAGGGCGGGGGACATTAGTAGAAAACTTAAGTTAGTCGTAATTACAGTGGAGGTCTGTCTGCCACCCCCTCAAGCAGCCCGCGGGGCTGAACTCAGCTAGGCATGCTGGGAAAGGGGTGCTCCCAAGCTTGCAGCAACAGAGGGGCTCCAGGTGAGGAAGGAGACCTCAGCCCACCAGAAACCTCGATACCTTCCGGGCTATGTGCTCAAGTTCATCTGTCAGTTCACTCTGGAGAGCCAGCCTGAGAATGTCCACGCTGCCCTAATAATGACAATGACAGCAACAATAACCCTTACTTCACCGTCTAGAGGCGTGCCCGCGCAGCCTTGATGGAGGCCTGTCACCTAACACTCATTCTCAGACAAGGAAAACTGTAGTCCAAGATCAGGTCATTTCCTGGGTACTGACGGAAGAGAATGCACATCACACTATCCCATGGGGCTCTAGGGTTCTCAGACGACAGATAAGACAGTACACAGCACAGACTCTTTCCAGAGTGTGAAAACCTGTCCCTGGATTGGTCATTTCCAAGCCAGAATTTTTGTTTTGTTTGGTTTTGTTAAATTGAGGTAGGGTCTCGCTCTAGCCCAGCTGACCTGGAACTCATTATGTAGTCTTGGGCTGGCCCAGAACTCACGGTGATCCTCCTGCCTCTGCCTCCCCAGTGCTGTGCACCACCACGACTGACTTCAAACTAGTTTGTCAAGGTCTCATGGAGCTCAGACTGACCCCTATTCACTCTGTAGCTGAAGATGATCTTGAACTGCTGATCCTCCTGCCTCCACCTCCCAAATGCTGGGATTCCAAGTGTGCCACCACACCTGCACCTGACAACCAGCCAGGTAGTTACTGAAGCCCTTCTCAAAACTAGGATAGCCTTCCTGAATTCCAAGCTGGTATGGAAGCGTGTGCCTATAATTCCAGCACTCGGGAGACTGAAGCAGGAAGTTTGTGAGTTCGAGGCCAACCTAGAGTACATAGTAAGACTATCTCAAATTACACACACACACACACACACACACACACACACACACACACACACACACACACACACTCACACACACAAATCTAAACATTTCTATCAGAAATACAAAAATTACCAAATTAAAGCAGGCAAGATACTGTCCATTTATTTAGCAATCAGCTGAATTTCAAAAGATGAAGCACAGTTTCTTTCATAACTCAAAGACGGGTAAAAGAACATTTTGAGGGGACAATTAAAAACCTAAGGGAATCCAGGCGTGGTGGCGCATGCCTTTAATCCCAGTGTTTAGGAGGCAGAGGTAGAAGGATTACCTTGAGACTATATACTGGCGGTCAACCTGGGCTACAGTAAGATTCTACTTCAAAAAGCCAAACACACACACAACAGACAAAAAACCCTAAGGGAGATGGATCAGTGGGTAAGGGCACTCAGGAGGGCCTGAGTTCAATTCCCAGGACTCATGTAAAAAGCGGGGCATGAGCTGGGCGTGGTGGCGCGCCCCTGTAATCCCAGCAGTCAGGAGGCAGAGGTAGGAGGATCACGGTGAGTTCGAGGCCACCCTGAGACTACAGAGTGAGTTCCAGGTCAGCCTGGGCTACCGTGAAACCCTACCTCGAAAAACATGACAAAGAAAAAAAAAAAGAAAAGCTGGGCTTTTCTGTAAACCTGTGGGTTTACAGAGACTGGAGATCTCTGGGTTTGTGGAAAAACTGCAACTCCCTCTCAGAGACACTCCACCTGCCCTTCTCCCCTGGCCTCCACTGGCCTGCAAGCACGTCTGCACATCTGCATGCATGCACCTCCCCCACACTGCACCCCCCCAAATCAATAAATAAAATATAAAACGATAGAAGTGGGAAAGAAAAACAGAAGGCTGGAGATTTGGGGTGAACAAGAGGCTCTAAGGCTCCTTGGAGCTTCCATCACGTGGTGTAGAGGGTGGAGCACATGGAAACTGTTTCCTCGTTTTTCTCATACAGTGGTAGGGATCGAACTAGGTAGGCACTCTGCCACTGAACTACATCCCCAGCCTGAAGAGAAAATGTGTGCTGACCTACCTAAGGATGAAAGCGACCTTGAAGCCTGTTTGGGTTTAGGCCTGTAATCCCTGCACTCGGGCTGAGGCAGAAGGATTGCTGAGTTTGAGGCCAGCCTGGGCTGCACAATGAGTACCAGGTACCAGATCCACCAGAACTACATAGCAAGACTGTCTCAAGCAGATAACAACAAAGGAGAAAAAATAGAACAGAAAGGAGGACAGGAGACCTTGAAGTTATCTGGTCTGCCTCAACGCCCTGCCAGGTAACAGAAATGCCATTTTAGCTCTCGAAGATTTAAAGGGACTTTCGTAATGTTCCAAATGTCTAGAGAACACAACCTACCAATTTACTTTTGTGGGATACTTCGTCAGGTACTTAACTCTTAGGGTTCTTATCTGTGAGATGGAAATACTACCCACCATTCAAATGAGGGGCTTTCTGACGATGGACTGAAATGTGGAACATTACCACACTGGCCTCCTCCCACTTGAAGGGCATCCAGAGCTTCCCAGTCCTGGAAAAGTAGTTGCTTTTCTGTTTTTTTAATATTTAAGAGAGACACAGAGAGAGACAGATAGAAAGAGAATGGATGCACCAGGACTACTGCAAACGAGCATGGGCCGCCTTGCGCATCTGGTGTCACGTGAGTACTGAGGAACTGAACTCGGGTCCTTAGACTTTGCAAGCAGGCACCTTAACCACTGAGCCATCTCTCCAGCCCTGGTTTTCTTTTCTTTTCTTTGAGACAGGGTCTCACTAGGAAGCACAGCCTCCTGGCTGTTGGACTGACTAAAGGTATGTGCCACCTCACTAAGCAAATGTGAATGGATTTCCCTGGGCTAAGCATGCGCTCTTCCACTGAGCTACCACTCCATGGAATCTACAAAGCCAGATCCCTACGAGGCTCTCTACAGCAGCAGCCTGGGTCGCTCCCTTTGCCTGCTACTGTATTTCATTGCTCCCCCACTTTCCAAATCCAGTGTCTTCGCGTCTATCATTTCTTTGGCTGTAAATATCCTTTCTAGCCATATTTTCCTGGGCCTGTGCAAGTTACACGAGAGTTCATGTTCAAAGGCCACATCGTCCATGACACTACCTGCAACCCATAGCAAACACACCGTCCCCTTCTGAATTCCTCCAGCACAAGGCTTCCTATGGCTTCTGTCTCTGAGCACAGGTGAGCATTTTCTGAATGTACAATGAACGTAAGAGAACATTACCAAAAGAAGACACTGGGGAGTGACTCAGCAGTTAAAGGCGCTTTAATCCTGATGACCCGGTACAATTCCCCAGTACCCACGTAAAGCCAGATGTACAAAGTGGTCCATGTGCCTGGAGTTTATTTGCAGCATCAAGAGGCCTGGTGTGCCCAGACTCACTCACTCTGTCATATATATATATATATATATATATATATATATATATATATATATATATATATATCCTCCTATCTCTGCCTCCTGAGTCCTGGGATTAAAGGCGTGTGCCATCATACCTGCAATAAAAATATAAAGATATTTTTAGAAAAAAAGAAGAGGAGGGGAGAGGGGCTGGGGAGATGGCTCGGTTGGTGAAATGCTTCTCTTGCAAGCATAAGGACCTGAGTTCAATGTCCAGTATCCATTTAAATGCCAGGCAGAGTGGCACACACCTGGAATTCTAGTGCCAGGAGGGTGGAGACAGGCAGAGCCCTGGAGCTGGCTGCCCTATCAGTGAGCTCCAAGCCCATGGGAGACTCTGCCTCAAAAACATGTGGACAGGGCCTGGGGAGATGGCTCAGTGGTTAAAGGTATTTGCTTGCATAGCCTACCAGCCCAGGTGCAATTCCCCAGCCAGCCACATAAAGCTGGATCCAAACAATGGCACGTGTCTAACGTTCTGTTTACAGTGGCCAGAGGCCCTGACATGCATATACACCTACCCACTCACACCCCCCCACACACAAATACAAATAAAAAGCATGAGAACAACTGTCTCTGAGGATAACATCCAGGTTGTCTCTGAGCTCCACACACATGTCCCCATACATACAAGCACATACAAACACACACACCAACCCCCCAACCCCCGTTCCCCACTCCCCAACACACACACACAGGGAAATTACTTCAGAATAGCCTAGGTTGAGCCAGGTATGGTGGCACATGAATCGAAATTCCACCATTCGTTATAAGCTCAAGGCCAGTTTGGTCCACGCAGAAGTACCAGTCTAGTCAAGACTACATAGTGAGATCCTGTCTCAAACAAACATGCGCTCCCAAAAATAGCCAGAATAGACACTAATTTTTTTCCCCTGAAGAAACAGCACACACTTGTGGTTAAAACACCATCTGCAGGGCTGGAGAGATGGCTCAGCGTTTGAGGCACTTGCCTCCAGTGCCTAAGGCCCCGGGTTCAATTCCCCAGGTCCCACATGGGCCAGACCCACAAGGTGGTGGCCCTGGTACGCTCACTCTCTCTCTCTCTCTCTCTCTCTCTCTCTCTCTCTCTGCTTGAAAATGAAAAAAAGAAAAAAAAAATCACCATCTGCTTGGGCTGGGGAGATGCCCACTGCAAAAGTGTCTGACTGCATTCAAATCCCCAGTAAAGCCAGATGCACACGGTGGTGCATGTGTCTGGAGTTTGTTTGCAGTAGCTGGAGGCCCTGGCATGCCCATTCTCTATCTCTCAAATAGATAAATAAATAATCTAAAAGAAACCTGAAAAGCCAGATCAGGTGTTGCTGAAACCTTGGGCCTCCCTCCCACTAGCTGGGAGGCGGTCTCCATGGGGCTTTAGTTCTGCTGACATTACACTGTGTCACCAGTAGGCGCACAACTTGCCAGGCCCTCTCTGTCCTGGGAAGGTCCCCGTTCAGGGCCTCAGTTCTGAGCCTTTCTTCAAGCTGTTCTTTTCGAGAGTCTACTTAGCGATCCTTTACTACGACTGTTCTGTAGCTCATCCTTAGAAACTGATTGGAGAAGGGGCTGGTACCAGTACAAAGAAGAATTGCCATGCACAAGGAGTTTATTTTAAGCAAGGCTGCTTCTGCTGGCTGCACTGGACATCTGTCCCCCAAGGTCCTGAGTACCGGAGGACACCTCTGGGATCTGGCTTTGATCTTTGTGTACCAGCATCCTGCACCCATGACAGTCACTCCAGTTCGGTCAGATCTTCACCTATGGATTCTCGCCAGCAAGTCCCTGAGCCGTGCTAGTGAGGCTCCTCGTGTCTTCCCACTCTTGGGGTTCATGTTCCAGAGAAGCTACCCTCCCCGCCATCTTCACCAGCACTAAGCCTGGAGAAGGGGAGATTGTGGAGTTGGAGTTGGCGCCCATGTAGACCCTTCCTGGTGTGGAAGTGCTTATGTGGGTCGGTCCTCCTAGGAAGGAGGGCCGGTGTGTCGGCAGGGAAGGGGACCTGTCCATATCTAATTACACTACACTTGTCCTAGCTTTGGTCTGGAGATGTTTAAGACCTCCATGGGGTCAAAAGCCAGAGACTCAACAAGGAAGTCTGCCTTATCTATAGAGTTTAGTTCATTTCCTCTAGGCTGTTTCTCTCCACAGATTGTGTTTTTATTTACCAAGTACTACTTGGCTATGCGCAGTGTTTTCAAAACCAAATGTTTGTTTTTCTGTGTTTTAAAAAATTATTTATTTGCAAGCAGAGAGACAGAGAGACAGAATGGCATGCCAGAGCCTCCAGCCACTGCAAATGAACTCCAGATGCATGCGACAGTGTGCATTTGACTTTCCGTGGGTACTGGGAAATCAAACCTAGGTTGTTAGGCGTTGTAGGCAAGTGCTTAACCACTGAGCCATCTCTCCAGACCTCTCTTTGTGTTTTTAATCTTCAATACTAGGTGAAATAGGAGCTGCAAAGATGTGCCACTTTACCTATGAAATGGATTTTGTATACCAATGAATTCTAGTTTAAAAATGTGGTGGCTCACTCCTTTAATCCCAGCACTCAGGAGGCCAGAGGTAGAAGGATCAAAGTGAGTTTGAGGCCATCCTGGGACTATAGAGTGAATTCCAGGTCAGCCTGGGCTAGAGTAAGACCCTACCTCACACACACACACACACACACACACACACACACACACACACACACAAGCACGCACACACAAAAGAAACAACAACAACAATAAAAAAAAAGATATGGTCAGGCAGCTGGGCGTGGAATCCCAGCACTCAGGTGGTTGAGGCAGTAATGACATGAGTTGAGGCCAGTATGGGCTATAGAATGCATTCCAGGTCAGCCTGGGCTACACAGTGAGACCTTTTAAAAAAAAAAAAAAAAACCTCCGACAATCAAAAAATTTAGAAGCCTGGAATGATGGTACACGCCTTTAATCCCAGCACTCAGGAGGCACCACCCCCTCCCCCAGAGAGAATAAGACAAGATATTTCTAATAGAGCCTAGCTATCAAAGGATAACACTCTGAACAACTCTATGAACATAAATTTGATAATTGAGATAAAATACAAGAATTCTTAGAGAGAAAAAGAAGAGCTGGCGAAATGGCTCAGCAGTTAAGGCACTTGCCTGAAAAGCCCAATGGCCTGGGTTCAGTTCCCCAGTACCCTCGTAAAGTCAGATGCATAGAGAGGTGCATGCATCTGGAGTTTGTCTGTAGTGGCAATATGCCCTGGCATACCCATTCTCTTTGTCTGTCTCTCTTCTCTCTTTGCTTGCAAGTAAAGAGAGAGAGAGAGAGAGAGAAATAAAAATAAAAGTCTACTATAATTCACCCAATCCAAAATAAGCAAACTGAAGACTGTGGCTATTACTAATTTAATAATATAGAAACTCTCGAAACAGGAATTTCCATGCTCAGGGCCAGGCATGGTGATGCAAAGTGAGGTCCAGGTCAGCCTGGGCTAGAGTGAGACCCTACCTGGAAAAATCAAAAATAAACAAACAAAAATTAGCCTGAGCTAACATGAGACCCCACCTCCAAAAACCAAAACAGCCGGGCATGGTGGGGCAAACCTTTAATCCCAGCACTCCAGGAGGCAGAGGTAAGAGGATCACCATGAGTTCAAGGCCACCCTGAGACTACATAGTGAATTCCAGGTCAGCCTGGGATAGTAGGAGACCCAACTATGGTAGAAGAAATTTAACAAAGAAACCAGGTCCAGATGATACTCCAAAACATTTTCTATTGTCCAAGCTTTACCAGGGAGACAGCATGACCCTGAGGCTCCTCCCTGTCTACGCAGCTGCACCTGCTTGGATCAGGTCAGTGCAGCCATGGGCAAAACAACCCTGAACAAACAGCTTCCTGTTCTACATTTGTACTCTCTTATCAGTGACTGATTGCTAAGGAACTTTCTGTTTGTGCCCCCAAATCATGTAACCTTAGAAACTTGTAACCCATCAATAATGTAAAAAATTCAAGATGGCGTCAGACTGCCTGTTGTATTTGTCTATCAGAGCTCAGTACTCATAGTATAGAAGTTATTCTCCTGAGCCCATGTCAACTTGAATAAATTTCCTGATTCTCCACTCTGGTGCTGGTTCTGTGATCTTCATTTTCTGTATCAGCTTGGTGCATTGGCCGAGAAACTCCCGTGTGCCCTGTGCCTGCAGATCCAGCAGGTCCCTTGAGCCACTGTTGCTGCAGAGCTCAGCTGCAGCCAGGAGGGGCCTGAGGACACCTGGTAGGCACTACCCAGCCTCCTTGTTCAGGATACAGACTCTGTGGGCCATGGCCTGTGTTATCAGACCATGTTCTGCCAGGCAGAACTAACAAGGAATCATCTGGGACTCTAGATTTCTGGTAAGACAACCAGGGTGCTCAGTTAGTCAGGCCCACCAACTTGGTGGAAGAGACCGATCCCCTCTCTGCAGTAATTATGACTGCTCTAGCAGGATGCCTCAGTGGGAAGTGGCCTTCTGGTACCCGTGGCCTTCCTTGTGACTACCCAGGGATGTCACCTCAGTGGGAGGTGGCTGTGTGATTGCTTAGCTAGGGCCTCACTGGAAGGTACCCGTCTGAAGTCTGTCGTGAGCGTGTGTGACGGTGATATGAATGTTTGTGGCTCTGCGGTTGAAAGGCTATGGAGTCTGATTGGGCCCCAACCTGTGGTTCTATGGCAATCCTCAAAATGCTCCTGCCAGATAGCCCTCCCTGGAGGGCACCTGACTACAAGTTTATGCAAAGGCCTCTGAGCTTCATGTGGATGCTTAAGCTACTTAGGCCAGTTTATCTATTTTGAGGACAAAACAGATAAACTGAGTCTTAGAGTACTTGATCAGATTTGTAGACTCCTTATAAGACTATTGGACTTGCCTACGGCTTATATCATACTAAGAAAGGATAATCCGAACTGTTTACAGGATGTCATGGTTGTAAACTCATGTCACCATGCCTTAATATATCAAGGTTAAAATGTCAACTCATTGATGTTATTAATCTGTTCATGGTAACGGTTGTAAAAGTCTGGCTTTAGAGTGCTCAGCCAAGTTAACTATGTTCCTCTGTCTGTCAACCTTTTAACTGCTGGAAAATTTGAATCTTAAGATTAAGGTTTGCTCATTGGTATTTGATTTTCTATTATAAGGTCATTATGTATAAAGCACTGTAACACTGAAATGGTTCCTGTCTTGCTCATGCTGGTTCTGCCAGATGGTTATCACTGAGGTTATCATCTAGGTCTTATAAAAGTGAATCAGACATTGTGACTTTGTTCTTAGGAAAACGCCCATGTCCTAAGAAAACCTGCTATATACAAATAATGTTGCTATAGTTTGTATGAGTTTCATATATTTTAGTCATCATAAATATTACTTCATGTTAAGTTATAAAATATCTGTGATAAGCCAGGCGTGGTGGCACACGCCTTTAATCCCAGCACTCGGGAGGCAGAGGCAGGAGGATTACTGTGACTTCAAGGCCACCCTGAGACTACATAGTGTATTCCAGGTCAGCCTGGACTAGAGCAAGACCCTACCTTGAAAAAACAAAAACAAACAAACAAACAAACAAAAAATATATATATATAAATTAAATAAATATCTGTGATATATGTGAAAATCAGGCTGGTTTCGTTCAACAAAGACCAAGTTGTTTTTTTTTTTTTGGTTTTCGAGGTAGGGTCTCACTCTAGCCCAGGTTGACCTGGAATTCACTATGTAGTCTCAGGGTGCCTCAAACTCATGGCAATCTACCTACCTTTGCCTCTGCCTAGAGAATGCTGGAATTAAAGGTGTGTACCACCACGCCTGGCTGATTTGACAGTTAAAAAAAAATTTTTTTTAAGGTAGGGTCTCAATCTAGCCCAGCCTGACCTGGAATTCACCACGCCCGGATTTATTTTTTTTTTTTTTGAAAGACCAAGTTTTGCTCTATTCTTAAGCTGTGTATAAGCAGTTGTAGTCAACATTTTACTTATATGTTCTGTACTTTTTAAACTAGGTCTGTTTTGCTAATCAGATGTATAAAATCTCTCTGAGTGATTAATAACCATAGTAAAAGCCAAGGCCAATTGAAAACAACAGAGTTAGAGGAATAACCAATATTTTGGTTCCTGCTCCCAGGTCAAAAGGCTATAGGAGATGACGGGACCAGTCTAGCCTCTGGTAAGTTGCCTGTCTTCTTGATCAGGGAGGACCTGGAGACCCAGAGATAGACTCCAAGTCAGTGTATTTGAAAAAGGAGAGTCATATCAGAGGAAACCGGTCCTCCAAGCTTCCCAAAAGAGGAAGATCACATGGTCAGCAAGGCCTTGACTTATCCTAGCAGATGACATAATGCTGAGAGTCCTAGAGCTTTTCACAGACCTCTAAAAATACAATGCATCATTAATTTTGGCTGCCTACATGGTCTTAAACACAACTAAGAGAATATAACCACAAAATATTAGGATATCAACAAAGATTCAAATTCAGTCTCCCTTGTTTGATACTAAACTCATATTAACTCATGCCTTCTGCCTCTGCCCGGCCCTGATTAGACAGCCTTTAAATACAAAATCCAGGGCTGGAGAGATGGCTCAGTGATTAAGGAACCTGCCTACAGAGCTGGAGGCCGCTAGTATGCCCATTTTCTGTCTCTCCTCTCTCTGCTTGCAAATAAATAAATAATAAATAAATGTTTTTTTAAAAATTATCTGATTCTTATAACAGCTTGTGCCCTATTAAGTAAGTCAGAGACTGTCAGACACATGGTAAGTAAGGATTCTGGCTTCTTCCACTTGCTGGCTCCTCCTGGTGCTTTTCATGGTCCTTCTGTTTGGCCCTTACAGCCTCAATAATAAAATTTGTTTCCTCTCAATTAAAATCTGTAAAAATTTCAAATACTCCTCCAAGGATAACAAAAGGGAAGAATGTGGTAGAATAAACTTAACAAAAAAAAAAAAAAACAGGTCCAGATGATACTCCAAAACACATTTTCTATTGTCCAAGCATTACCAGGGAGACAGCATGACCCTGAGGCTCCTCCCTGTCTACGCAGCTGCACCTGCTTGGATCAGGTCAGTGCAGCCATGGGCAAAACAACCCTGAACAAACAGCTTCCTGTTCTACATTTGTACTCTCTTATCACTGACTGATTGCTAAGAAATTTTCTGTTTGTGCTCCAAATCATGTAACCTTAGAAAGCTGTAATACATCAATACTGTTAAAAAAAGGGGGGGGGGCTGGAGAGATGGCTCAGCAGTTAAGGCACTTGCCTCCAGTGCCTAAGGCCCCAGGTTCAATTCCCCAGTACCCACATAAGCCAGACTCACAAGGTGGTGGCCCTGATGCTTGCGCTCTCCCCCCCCCCTCTGTATCTCTATGCTTGAAAATGAATAAATAAAATATTTTTTTAAAAAAAGTAAGGTGATGTCAGGCTACCTGTTGTATTTGTCTATAATTCTACTGAGCTATCAGAGCTCAGTACTCATACTATGGAAGTTATTCCCCTAAGCCCATGTCAACTTGAATAAATTTCCTGATTCTCCACTCTGTCCTGGTGCTGCTCTGTGAACTTCAGTTGGGACATGGTGGCACTTGACTGAGGTAGGAGGATCACCATGACTTCAGGGTTTGCCCAGGGCTACATACAGGTGATCCTGGACTAGAGTGAGGTCCTGCCTAGATAAAACAAGCAGTGCAGACTACAAAATTCAAACATGTTCCATTAAGTGAGGAGATGGGAAAACAAGCAAGGAGCTGGAGCTGAAGGCATGGGCTCCGGTGACATCCTTGGGCCCTGGTTTTCTAGCTGTAGATTTGGGGAACTCACATTTCAGGCAGGGTAGAGAGAGATGTAAGAACAACGTGAAAGTGCTCTGGAACCATAAATCACAAAGGCAGAGGAGGTGGTGGCAGCTTTCCCAAGCAACTCAAGGGAGAAGGTGGGCGGAGCAAACTGCCTAAATGGACCTGGTGAAAAAATCCAGGCTGGTCCCTGGCGCCACAAAATGCTGCCTAACCTAAAAGCCACAGGCCTCAACCCCGGGATGGAGGGCAGAAAACCTGGGCTCCTCTCTGTGTGTCCTCTGAAGCCGGAGTGAGCAGGCCCCCAACTGCCAGGCAGGATGGGGACTGCAAGGCCTGATGGGAAGTGGAGCCTTCCAGTCCAGAGAAAGGGACAGCACTAATCACAGGTGAGCGGCCGCCAGCCTCATAAACAGGCCGGGAGAAGCCCAGCTGCCTCCAAATTACAAGAGCCTCAAAAGAACCTCCCCCGATGACTCACTGACTCAGGGGTCCAAGCAGGGAGGGGTAGACACATAGCTGAGGGCTTAGAGATCAAGAGGCTGGCCAGCACCCCAGAGATAGGAGATAGACAGGCGGCCTGGGACTCTCCACCACACACATAGGCTTACCAAAGAGGAAAAGATCCTTGGGAACAGGCCCTTGGCCCAGCGCCCACTCCCCAGGCTTTTCAGGGGTCCCTAGGCGGGGACCCAGGGTAAGGGAAATAATTTTTCCAAGGTATGGTCTCACTCTAGCCCAGGCTGACCTGGAATTCACTATATAGACTCAGGGTGGCCTCCAACTCACGGCCATCCTCTGCCTCCTGAGTGCTGGGATTAAAGGTATGTGCCACCATGCCGGGCCAAGAATCTTTTTTTAAAAACATATTTTATTTATTTATTTATTTATTTGAAAGAGAGGGAGAGGAAGGGAGAGAGAGAGAGAGACAGGGAGAGGGTAGGCACACCAGGGCCTCCATCCACTGTAAACAAACTCCAATTGCATGCGCCACCTTGTGCATCTGGGTTTATGTGGGCGCTGGGGAATCAAACCCTGCCTGAGCCTTAGGCTTTGCAGGCAAGTGCCTTAACCACTGGGCCATCTCTCCAGCCCTCCCGCACCCAACAAGAATCTTTAACTCATCTCCAGCCGGTACCCAACTTCTCCATCGCTGTTTCTCAACATACATGGTCTCCAGCTGCCGCAGCGATACATCGATCTCAATTTGCCCACTCTGAGAAAGGAGAATTGCCACATCCTCCTGGCCTCAGCCACTACAAGGCCAGGAAGAGGAAAGTGAAGTCACAAAAGAGGGCCAGAGCAGGCCTTTATGGAGAACCCAAAGCACCATCACCCTGCCCTACATTACTTCCTTCCTCCTCACTTGCAAGCCAACAAAACAGGTGTTTGATTTGATCTGGCTCCCTTCCCAGGGGCCCGGCTGGACAAGCTCCGAAGAGAAATGAGAACAGGACGAGGAAGGCAGCCTCAATGGGGCAGTTTCTGGTAACTTGGGGCCCTACACTAGGGCCTGGCAGCAGGAGGAGGGCAGCCTGAACCCCAGCCTCCCTCCAGGACCCCTGGCAGGTAACTCTGGGGCTCTCTCTAGTCGCTGATCACCTGGTCTTGACTGTTCTTTTGGTGCCCTTCTTTCATCCGCCATCTGCACCCTACCTGACTTATACACTCCTCCCAGCCTGCCTCTGCCAGCCAGACTGACACACATCCATTCCCCCACCCCCAGGAAACAAAGGCATTTCATAAGACAACACTGTGACCCAAAGAGGCACATAACCATGATTACCAGCAGGGGAGGAAGCTGACCGAAACCATGTTTCGCACACCTCCCTCCACCCAGAGACCTGTGGCAATGTCCTGGCTGCATGCCTGCTGACTGAGCAAGCCCATCTCTCACGAAGCCCAGCATTCTCCAAATTCCTGGCAGACTTGGAGACATCTGCTGCCTTATTCCTCAAAGTCAGAACTTGGCAATGGATGGGGAGAAGGAAGGGTTGGTGTGAGGAGAAACTTCTGGGCTGAGTGTGGGGCAAATCTTACGACTAGAAGCGGTCCCCAAACCTGAAAGATTCCTCCACCCAGGAGTTTCTTCCCCACCCTCCGAGTCTCGCCAAGATGGCCAGGGATTTAGAATTCCTTCATTCCACCAATGACTGCAGATCAATCCTCTGTTAAAATGCAAATGTTCTCTCCCAGGCAGTTCACTCCAAGAGAAAATGAAACAGGAGAATAAAAAAAAAAAAAAATCAATTTACCCAAGTACTCTTTGGTAAACACTGCGCCCCAGGTCTGATCCACCAGTACCCATCCTGAGCTGGAGACACAAGGTGGAGCATGCATTTGGAGTTCATTTGCAGCAGCTAAAGGTCCTGGAATGCCCATTTTCTCTTTTTCTTCTTATAAACAAATAAAAATATTTAAAGAAAAAAATTTTACATGCTGGATGTGATGAGGAGCACAGACAGGTTTCCCAACACTGCAGAGGCAGAAACAGGGAGTCCTTGGGGCTCCCTCACTAGCAAGGTTCAAGGGGAGACCCTGTCTCAGAGAGCAAGGAGTAAGACACTCAGTGTACCCGTGGCTTCCACATACGTAGATGAATGCACGTCATCCTCCGAAAGAGGCTAGCTGGGGATATATGAGAGAGACCTAGCCTCCAAAGAAATAAAAGCCTGAGTATTGGTGCACTTGGGAGGTGAAGGCAGGAGGATTAGCCATCTATCAAGGTCAAGGCCAACCTGGGCTACATGATACCCTGTC
>PVHP010033546.1:0-19567 GCA_004024765.1 Zapus hudsonius
TGTTCTGATAGATCGATCCTCAGCTGATGGCAGTTTGGGTTTTACAACCTCGATGAAGCTGTGCTGTTGGGGGTGGGCTTATGGGGTTATAAACCAGCTTCCCCTTGCTAGTATTTGGCACACCTTTCTGCCGCTGTTTGCAGTGCTGTGGCAGAGGTGATGTCCACCCCTCTGCTCATGCCATCATTTGCCCTGCCAGGATGGAGTCTCCCTTTGAGTCCATAAGCCAAATAAACCCATTCCTCCACAAGCCGCTTTTGTTTGGGTTCCTTCTGCACAGCAACCAGGAAACTGAACACAACATCATGGAATCAATCCTTGACTAATACATGTTTTTCTACACACAGAGCCATCAAACTGAGCAGAGAGTAATATAAAGCCTGAAGAGGAAACTCAGTCATATCCCTGATTTTCATTTTTGGGTTCATCTGGAAGAAAACACAAGGATAGAGCGTGAACAACGGAGTGGCATAGCAAAGAGCCCCCCAAGCCTTTGAATTCTGTTGTGTTCTGAATGTGCTGAGCCATGCATGGAAAGGCATAGAAATAAGGGTACAAGAAGGAGAGGGTAAGGGTAGTGTTCTCATGTTGAAGATTAGTGAAGGGTCAGAATCATTGCTCATCAGAGAGCTGCAGTCAGGACCCAAAAAAAAGATCAAAACTCTGGGAAGGCAGCAAATCGAGACCCATAGAGACAATTGACAACTGGGATTAAAATGGAAGGCAAAGCAATGAGTGAGGTCTGAATGCAGACAATATGTCTCCTCTGCCATCTGGCTGATTAAGAGGTACAGGCTTGGAGTCACAAAACCCCAGCTGTAAATCCAAGCTCTGCTGCTCAATGTGGCATGTTGGAGCAGTGACTGCAAGTCTTGGAGTCTCACATTCCTCTCATTTGGCAACAGTGAATGCTGGTAGTGTTTCCCTCCTGCCTCATATGGTGGTGGTGCCAGTAGCTCTGGAAATTCTATACAAAGTGTTGTGCATAGACTGGGAGGTCAGTGAGGCTAGATGATCACTACCTTCCCCTGACACTATTCTTCCTTTTGTGCTTCAACCACCAAGTCCTCAACCTGGAGATTCTTGTCATGGCTCACAGTACACTGCAAGTTCTCTTGCATTGACTTCCATGGCTCCATGCCCCCTACCTGTGCTTCTGGCTCAGGCCCATATTCTCTCTTCCCTGCATTTGGATCTTTGTCATGGAATCCCATTGCAGCTAGTGAGGGCAGAGGGCATCCATGGTCTTGGATTCTGCCTAGGTAAGTCTTGGTGTCTTGTGGGCAGGATGCCTCTGCAGAACATGTGGGAGCAAATGAAATCCAAGATGGCATAGTGGGCTAGGACTTATAAGGGTCTTTTTAAGCAAAAAAGGGGGATTGCAAAGGCACACATAGCAAGGAAGGTTACAGCATAGGATTAGAAATACAGACTGTGGAACCAGGCTTCCTAGGGTGGAATTCAAGTTCTGCCACTTACAAGTTGTTTGACCTTGGGCAAGTTACATTATAACTTTGTACTTCAGTGTCCTCATCTCTAAATAGAACTAAAAAAGAGTACTTATACATGGAGTTAAGACCTAAATAGTTTATTACATGTAAAGAGCTTAGGAAAATGTTGGATACTTAGTAATCTTGAAAAGTATTTGCTTAAATGTGATTAAAAGTGTAACATGGTGTTAAACAGAGTTGTAAGGCAGAACATTGTACTTAGATCATACAGTGTGGGCCTTGGGTGGCCATTCTTGATGACCTTGGTGGCTCATGGAAATCAAGGGCAGCCATATATATGGTGTCCAATCTCCAGGCTGGATTGAGCTCTATACCAGCCCTGCCGCCCTTCTCTGATTACTGTCCTCCTACTCCAGAGTTTCTTAGATTTGCCAGGAAGATGCCTACAATCCTTTCCATTGTTGTTTTTGGCTCAACTGAAGAGTTTCCCTTGCTTCTTATACCTTGGCAGGAGACAAGCGCAAGTGGAGAAAACTAAAGAAGTGCCCAGCAAAAGGCAAGAAATGCTGTATATCCTTAAAGATTCTCCTGCAGATGGCCAGGGCAGGTAGTAGGAAAAGTTCATGTATCAGTGAATAGTGCTGTGTAGACTGTCTGAACTGAGGGCTCAATGGAGTAAGGGAGTAATAATTAGGAAGCCCTGGTATAGAAAGTCCCAAGATTGTCTCCTGAGTTCAGTGAAAGGCTGAAATATGTAAGCTGCAGGTCATTCCCAAATGCAGTAATTTTAAAGTTTAGGCCTTCCTGATATAGCCCAGTCTTTGATCACTTTGTGTTTAATCAGACGGTGTGTTCTGATGGATAAGGTCTGGGAGTCAAAGTAAACAACCACCCTGAGATTCATTAGAATTCATCCAAGAGATTGACAATTATCAGAGTAGGGGAGGGGTCAATATGGCCATTGGCAGACCAGGGTCTCTTGATTTTGCCTTTAATGATGCGTATTCACTCTCTGCTGTGGATGTGGAAGGTCTGATGAGGACTGGTACAAGAATTGTACATGCAAGTGCTCACAGAACTCTGGCATGTGTAAGATAAAGATGTTTCTTTTGCCAAAGGCACAATAGCAGTTTTCTCTTGTCACCTCTCGAAGATGCTAAGGATAAAGAAACAGGGTGCAGCTGAGGGCTGGGTTTCCTGGGCAATATTTCAGGGTGTTGTGAGCTCAATAGTTATTAGTTTTCCCAATCCTAAAATGAGGTATTTTGGGCTGGGATTGCTTAAGCCATATGAATTGACTGGGGTAGGTTGCACTGCCCACTAGTCTACCAGGAGCCTGGAGATAGTTACTGGATGTCCTGGGTTCTGTCAGTGTCTATACTGTGAATCAGTAAAAGATACACTCAGGATCCTGAGCAGAATGTGGCATGCTTACATCCTTACTTAAAAAATGAGGTACTGGTCTTCTTGTTATGAAGGTAGATAGAAATCAAACTTACAGCCCCAGGCAACTAGGGTCAAAGGAAAAGTTTCACTTCAGAGACCGTATTCAGAATTAAAGGGTGGCAAACACTGGCATTTGGGCAAAATTATTTCTTATTATTTTTCTTCCATTTTAAATCACATAAAAAGGGATACACAATAGTCTTTTCAATGTCTAATGGTCCTGAAGGTCATAACTTGGCCGTAATAACAAATTCTATGATTTCTCAATAATGGTTCTGAGAAATACTATCTCGAATTGCAGGAAAGTGAGGCTAGAGATTAGTAAAAACAAATATGTGATTTATTATCCCATGTCAAAGATTCCTGCTGTAAATGAACCCTATGTCTGGAGGCCACATTACGAAGCTCCCATTTGAAAGGATTTTCTAAGCAAAACATAGGGGGTATGAAGATTACAGTATTGGAAGGTTCTTGAAGGGCCTGTCTATCATTTCTGCAGAATACCCTGAAAGGGAATTGAGAGCAGCCTCGACCCCTACTCAGTGTTCAGGCTTCTGCAAAAAAGTGCTAGGGTAAGCACCAAATACTCCTGCAGCTTTCAATTTCTTCTTTTTGGGATCACTTCTTTCTCCAGAGGGTGGCACAGAAGCAGACTTTCAGGCTGCTCAGCAGTTCTTACCCAGAGGTACTCACAGAGGAGTGGTTCATGTATCTCTGTAGCTAACTTCACTACCAGAAAGGGCACTGGAGCAGCTACCTTCTCATTGCTGGGATGAAATACCCAACTAGAAGGAGCTGATGGGAGGCAAAGGTTTATTCAGTCTTGAAGGGAAATTTCATCATTGCAGAGCAGGGATTGAGCATAATATCCTGCTGCTGCAGCTGGAAAGTAGAAGCAAGAGTAAGCTGACTATAGCAAGGGGGGGCTAAAACACCTTGGTGACATACCTCCTCCAACCTGGCTCCACATTCCAAAGGCATCAGCACTCCAACAAATTGACATGTGCTGGGTACCAAATACTCAAAACACACAGAACTATAAGAAATATTGTATTCCAACTACCATAGCCACCTGCCAAGAGATATATGACCTTTCCCCAAACAAAAAGTGACGAACTTGAGAAATACTAGTTGGAGGCAACCTATTTGACTCCTCACCTGCTATGTGGAGTTTGGAGGCTGAGTTTTATCCATTTAGGAAGCAGGAAAAAACAGAGTATGATCCTTCAGGGCTAGAACAGTAATTGTTCCTACTGAGAGACAACATAGGCCACAGAAATGAGAGGGGCATCCAAGTCCGTTTTCCCCAGAGAAAAGTGAAGGAGGATACTATACTTAGACTCACACTCAAGTTCAAGGTGCAGAAGGTCAATCAAAGGATTGAGAAGCCAGAGGGCTACAGTTTGGCTGAGCTAGGAATACCAGCAGTCTGCAAGGTATGAGTCATTGTGGCTTGCTAATGCAGACCAGCTGGTATGAGTTTCTGGCATGCACAGGGCAAGCTGACTTCACAGGTTCCCGGTGAAAGAGTCTGGAGATGCATGAAAGCATTGAGGTGATGTCAAAGTTGTTGTGACAGTGACAGGGCATCCTAAAGAAATGACAGGGTATATTCTGAACTGGGAACTCTAGGATAGTTCAATGTGAATCCAGCAGTTGTGTGATATGAGGTTTTTAGACACTTATTCATGGCTACCTTCTGCCTAAGGATCCTATGAGTAAGCATGCAGGCACCAAAACCACATTGCATACCATCATGCCCCAGGTCTACTTGTTACCTGCATTGTGGGGTTGGGCAGTTTGTTTAACATCTCTGTGCCTCTGCTTCCTTACCTATAAAATGAAAATAAAAATATTACACAGTTCATTAGATTATTGTAGAAATTAAAAGAAGGCAATGTAATTAAAGTGCTAAGACAGTACCTGCACATAGCATGCATATTATATATATATATGATTTTATTATTATACATTTTGTGTACCCTTTGATAGCTCAGCAGGTAGAGTGGAGGACTGTACACTGAACACATATATTTCTATTTTATTATTATATATTTCTATATATGTTACCTATTATATATTAATATTATATATTATATAAAATAGCTGAATTACAAAATTACAGGCTTAGGGTCAATGCCTAGCTCTAAAATGTATTTTCATTGTGACTTTGTTAATTACTTATCACAGTGAGACTTCACTTATCAATGGAAATAATACCCTGACTTTACTGGGTTTTGCAAGGATTAAATGAGATACTACTTTTAGAGTGATTGGTATATATATGCGGTTCATAGTGCCAACTCTTAACTATTGACCTCTGGGTAGAAAAGTGGTAGATTTAAAGAGCATCATACAAAATCATTAGCTGATAAAGAAAAAAGACAGCTGTGAAAAGACATACAAGAAATCACTGAGAAAATTTTCTTAGAGGGTAGAAAGGTCTCCATAATTAATATTGTGCCTTTTTTGAACTTCTTTAAATTTCATTTACCATATGTGAATTATTAAGATTCACGAAAAACTAATAGTTTATCTGTAGCTCTGGTCCATCCATAATCATTTTTGTGTTAAAAAGGGGAAGGTATCAGATCCATTTATCAGGGCATTTGGTTCTGAACACCCTTCGGAGGAAAGTAGTGACCTAGCCTGAAGGAAGTCATGTGACTTGTAGGAATGTTGACAATGCCTACTGTTTAGGGGCTGAGGAATGGCACTGCTCTGATAATGCTGTTTGAAAAGGCAGATCCCTGACCCCAGCCAAGGCCCTCAGAATTACTTAGGTTGTGGCTCTGAGAACTATATTTGTAACTTGTTTCCCAAATCAATTTGAGGTACCCTAAATTGTGAGCCGCCATGGTATAAGGAAGCTCAGATTTATTTGCCTTAGACAGACATGCGCTCCAACGCCAGTTCAGCTAGAAACCAGTTATGGCAAAGTCCTTATCTGACAAACTGCTACAAGCACTCTAAGATCCCTGTGACTCAGTCCTGTCCCGACTGTGAAGACCCCCTTTCATAGCTGCCTTTTCCCTGCCTGAATGGTTTCCTTCTCACCCTGGGGCTCCAGGGAACTAGTAGCCAGTAAGCTGCCATTTTGTCTCTTTCTCTCTTGGCCCTGCAATCTTTCTCTCTTGACTAAAATCCTATCCAAATAAAGTTTCCAGGTGGTTGGAATTTATTGTCATGATCAGTCAGGGAGCTGAAATTATTTACTTGGATCCTGCATTATCCAGTTCCTTGCCCTTTTTACAATTTATATTTCAGTGAACCTATATTCTCAGGCACACAACTCTTTTTAAGCCACAGAGTGTAAGAAAGATGGAAAAGAGATTAATAATTGTGCCTAGCTAATGGGATTGTGGGGATTATTTCACAAAAAAATAATGTATATCAAATACCTACTATGGGATTCAGTGTCCACATCTATAGTACTAGAAAGGGAAATTTAGTTGCATAATCTGAAGTTCCTCCTAACTCTGCTGTCTTCAAATTTTCTAAATTGCCTCTGGAAGCTGCTTGGATAAGTGTGAGCCCAACAGCTGTTTTTGTGCAGGATTCTAAAGGATAAATAGGAGTGAGTTTGTATATTCTGCTATGGGTATAGTTCTTGGCCAAGTAGCCAAGGTTGGCCTTCCTTTCAAACTTTTCTTGGGATTTCTAGCCACATTATTCTCTGTTTTTACCTACTCAATGCTCCTTATTCTCAGCCTTTTCAGTACAAGTTGTCATTAACTGGTGTGAACATCTTTCTCCCCTTTACATCAGTCTAACTAGAAAAATGACAGGGATCAACAATGGCTTTCAAGGTCTAATGTGCCCCAGAAATACTCAGGTACATGCAAAATCCATGGATTCCCAGATGTTTCCCAAGAATCTTCAGGGCTAGGGTATGGCACCTATGGCAGGTGCTGTGGCTTGAATGAGTATCCCCCTAGGTCCATATGTTAGGTGCCATAGACTTTCATGAAGTGAGGGCCTAGTGGAAGGTCCTTAGATTATTGGGGGGTGGAGGTGTGCTTAAACAAGATTGTGTGACCCCGTTCTTTCTTCTCTGCTTTCTAGCTCAAAATATGGTACTCACTTTGATGTGTGCTTCTACTACGATGTGTCACACTTAAAAGCATTTCAAGCCAATGGAGATGCCTAATACTGAACTTGAACTTCATGTCTTTCCTTCATAAACAATCTGTACCAGTGATTTCTTTGTCATAATACATAGATAACTAATATGCCATGTATCAAAAAGTGTCATTGGTCTGTGGAATATCTGTATTAGCATTACTAGAGGTGCTTGATTAAAATACAAACTCTTGCTTTTCAGAAGCTGAAGCATGAGATCACAAGTTCAAGGACAGCCAGGAAAACTTAGTATGACCCTATCTTAAAACAATATTTAAAAGAGTGTGTTAGAATGCTTGCCTAGCCTGTGTGAGACCCTGGGTCCAGTGCTCAGCACTACAAAATACAATACACAATATGCTACAATTTAGTACAACAATTAAATACAATACAATACAATACAGTTAAGTGAAATGAAATTTTAAAATACAGCTTCCTGATCTAGGCTTCAGACCTAGTGAATCAGATTCATGTACTCAGAGATGATAATGTGGTTTACTAGAGTAGCAGTTCTGAGAGTATGCCCTCCCAAATACTCCACAGCATCCACAGTACCTGCAAACATTTTAGAAATATAAATTTTGGGCTCTATCCAAGATTTACTGACTGAGAAATTCTGGGGATCTAGTTTGTGATTTTACAAGTCCTCCCTTTCATTCCAAGGCAGGCTCAAGGTTGTGAGGCACTGTGTTAAGGTCTCAGCAATCTCACTTCACATCACTTGGTTGCCACATCATGGTTCTGAGTCCCCTACTTATGTTAGAGACAGAAGTCAATTACTGTTGCCTCCTGAAGATGGTCCAGCAAGTATAGTCTTATGACATCTAGATAGGGCTCTTTCAGGGATGCTCTTGTTGCAGTGTGGACATTTGGTAAATAGTAGATATATGTTTCTACTGACCATGGGCGCAAAAGGTCAGAATGTCAAAGGCCCTGGATGAAGGCATGGGCATCAGGCATATTTGGATCAGAGGAAGCCTCATAAGTTTACAACATGATCCAGTGATTGTTTAGGCTGTAAAAAATGGACAAGACCCCTAACTGATCCTTCACAACCCCCAATAATCTCTGTTATTCTACTACTAAATCAGAAATTTTGATACTTCACATTTGAGCATATCATGTCCAACCATAACCAAGATACAGCTTAAAAATGCATCCTCTGTGTTTTCAATCATGCATCTTAAAGAATACTTTGTAATTAGTATTTCATGTATCAATTATGCTTTCTACATGCCAAGAACTGTACTGTGTCCTTTATACCAATTAGCTCATTAGAATTCTTACATCAGCCCCATGAATCATACAACGAATTGACGCTCAAGGGAGTTTGCTCAAGGTCACACTGGTAGTAAGTGGCAGAGCTGAGATTAGAAACTAGGTTTGTTTGTTGGAGAAGCTCAGGCTCTTAACTCTTCATTCATTTGTCTACCCAATCATTCATTATCCATTCAAGTATTTGTGGAATAAACGCACTAGGACAGCTATAGTCTGTGTATTCTGTATGCGGTATTGAACATATGCAAAACATATTTTAAAAACTGTTCTCATAAAACTTCTATTCTAATGTAGAAAATAGACTATATACTATGTAAAATAACTGTAGGTTTCACAGGGAAAAAAGGAAGCAATTGGGCAATATGATGTGTTTGGAAGGGTGGAATTAAAAATAAGGTGGTCAGCAAAGACCTCATTTCAAAAATGTCATTTGACCAATGTCCAGAAAGAAGTAACAAGAAACTGTACAAATATCTGAGAAAAAAGCATTCAAGCCAGGGGTGGGGAAAGGGGACAGCAAATGCAAAACTTTGTTGGGGTGGACTCCTGGTTACTACAGGATAGAAGAATGGATATTGAATAGGGGAAAGAAGCAAGCAAGATGAAAGATAGCTTAGCAACCTGGGACCCCCTTTGGCTTGAGTTACATACATACCCTTTTCTATCAATGCCCAAAGCAATCTAGAATGCCCACTTGCATCAAGCTACATGTGTACCCCACTCCAAACAACACATTAGGTCTCTCCATCTTAGGAGCCCCTTAGTAACTTCTGTTTTGTCACCGATCACATCCAAAAACTAAGGGAAATAGGCTACTCCAACTTTAACTGGTTGGGGATGCATGCCAGAGTAAGACAAACTGTGTCCCCTAGTTAACTTTTAGGGAAGAACCCCTATTTACCTATTGCCTGTTATTATATGCTTATACATGATTGAGTGTACATATGATTAATGTCACATGCATCATAGGAAAGAATGTGTACAGTGAATGAAGGAATATATTATCCAAGCCTGTTGACCAAACAGAGAACCACCCATACTAAACCCCTTAGTAACCAACCCCTCCACATAAAACTACATTTCTGGAAGTAACCAGGGGCTCTTGAATACTTTAAGTTGTCTCTTGTGGCATATACAACTTGTTCCTTTGCTTTACTGGCTAATAAAATGCTATGCTGCTTTACTATCTGTGTGTGCTTCTTCAGTTCTTTGAGCAAGATTCCAAGAACCTGGAAACAACTAGTCCAGACATAAACCCCTTGTAACAAGGAGAGTACAGGTAAAAAGATAAGTAGTTGGATTCTGAATATTTTTAAGGCAAGATAGACAGATTTTCTGAGATACTATATGTAGAATAAAAAAGTCAAGAATCATGATATGTTCAACTTTTGTTCATCGAGCGACTTAATAGTCTGCTAATGATACAGGGAAGCCTATGGGAGGATTATGTTTTGGGGGGTAGAGATGGAGTTTCTTTGGACACATTATTATGAAGCACTCCTTAGAAAGCAAATAAATAGTCAAGGAAACACTGAAAAACATAGATCTTTTGTTCACAGGAAAGTTTCGGGTTGGAGTTATAAATATGAAGGTCAACAACATAAGGGATAGTATTTCCCAAAGGAGTGAATATATTTGTGTCATATTGTCTGCTATGTACACAGTGATCCTTCTTTAATAATTCCAAAACTATGTAAGCAGAGAGTGATAATTATCTTCATTGTCATCTTGACTGGATTTAGAATCACCATGGAAACACACATCTATATGTGCCTGTGACAATGGCTCCAGGAAGGTTTAACAACAGACCAATCCTGAATGTGATGGCATCATCAATCGGGCAAAGGTCCTAGATTAAAGGAGAAAGTAACTTAAGTACGCACACTCATCTCTCTCTTCTTCCTGAATATGGATGTAATATGACCAAATGCCTAACACATCTGCTGCAATGACTTCCATACCATGATGGACTGTATAATCCATGAATTGTAAGCAAATAAGTCTTTCCTCCTTTAAGTTGCTTCTTTCAGGTATTTGGTTACAGCTATAAGAAAAGTTACTAACACATACAAGTCTCAATGGACACCAGATCTGGAATGTGTCCATATATCCTTCAAGCAACCAATTACTTTCAGTCTGGTGGATGATGCCTTTCATAAAGTTTGGCTATATTCTTAAGACATTTCATACCCAAAGGGATTCACTAAATTAGATTCACTATAGAAAATGACATTCTGCCTTTCACTCATTTCCACCCTGACTTTAGAGGGAATCGTGTGCTTTCCACTCTAATCAGGATTATGACTACACAATACCGGGTAAATAAATACAGAGCACATTATATTAAGGGTTCTCATAAAATATGGTATGATAAAGTACTGACTAGTAGAATGGGGGCAGACCCAGAAGAGGGAGTTGCTCCTCCTTGCAAAGGCTAGGGGAGCATCACTGAATGTTGAGCCAAGTCTTAAAGTTCAAGTAATTTCCCTATAGGTTATGGGAGCAATAGAATGATGAAAGGCTATCAAACACAGGAGGAACTCTAAGGAGGTCTGTATTGTAGGAAGAACTGGATTTGGAAGCCCAGTCACAGAACAGTTGTTTTTGTTCAAACTGTGTCTTGGAACCTATTACAAGGTTGGAAAATCAATTTGGTGAGCCATGACCAACATTTTAGTAAATGATATGGACTATTAATAGGATAAAAATGTCATGCACTGTATGTAGTAAAGGTTAGAATTCTTTTGTGAAATATTTGCTTCAGCTATTAATATATATTAAGAAAAGTAGGCATGAGTTGTACTATAAAATATAATTTTTACTATTGGTCAATACCAAAAACGTTTAAAAAAAATCATGGTAATAAAAGGCATTGTCAATCCTGCCAACACTTTTGACCATTTTTCTGTAGGGTATGGCAAGCTATTGAAGGATTTTAAACAAGGTAATGACATGATCTGATTTGTGTTTTATTTAAAAGTTTAACCATCTTAGATCAAATTAGCCATGGAAAAGGTGTTGGAATCAAATTAAACACAGATTGACAGCTGCTTTTTCAAACTTAAATGTTTAAATTAAATTAATGGTTCACTAGGAAGGCACATCAACTTGTAAAATGAATTTATTTGACAAATCCTTTTCCAATGTATATCATGTGTCAGGTACTGCCTGGACACTGAGGAGACAGTAATATAATGATAAATAAAATTAACACTGCCTTCACCTTCAGGAAGTTCAGTCTAGTGAAAGAGACAGTAAACAAACAAAAAATCCAAATGAGTTACATAAGCACGATAGAGAAAAAGTGCCATGGATTATGAGGGAGGATAGTGGAGCAAGGGTACAAGACAGGTGTAGTGATTTATATTGTCAAGTCAGGGATATACACTCTAAGGAATCATTCCTTGAGGAGAGATGTCAAGGAAAAAGACGGATTGGAAGCAGGGTGTGTGGGGAAAAAAAAGAGCTTCTTGGACAGAGGAAAGCAAGTGCAAGGATCTGGAGGCATGAAAAATGCCTGGCATATTCCAGAACAGAGCAGAACCACTGTGGCTAGGCCATGATGGTCAAGGGACAAGAATGGTTCTAAATGTGACAGGAGATGCAAATAGGGAAAGGAGAGGCTACTGTGTGACATCTGAAGCAGGTGAAAGGGAGGACAAAGGCTGAAAGAATTCACTTATATTCAGACATTTTCCAGGGCCTCTGGCACAGGGATGGTAGGAGCAATGGAAGGAACTGCTGCGTGAAGAACATTCCTTCTGTGCTGGGGAGATGGAACCATGCATAAAGTACTTAAGTGTGAGGGCCAGAGTAGAATCTTCAAAATACAAATACAAAAGCCAGGTGGGCAATCCAGGAACGATTTAGCTAGCTAGACTAGCTGAATCAGCAATCATTGGCTCAAGTGAGATAATGTGTCTCAAAAAATCCAGTGCAGAGCAATTGAGGAAAACACCCACCATCAATCGTTGGCCTTCACATACACACATGACCCCTTACCTACACACATGTACCCACACACACACACAGTCCCACCACATGCATATATACATGCAAGTTCACTAAAGGAAGGAAGGGAGGGAAGGAGGGAGGGAGAGAAAAGGGAAGGAGGGAGGGAGGGAGGGAGGAAGGGAAGGAGGGAGGGAGGGAAGAATATTTCTTCTTTATAGGTTCCAGTTATTGGCCACTATACCCTGGGGGAATAAAGGGGTTCAAAGTACCTCTGCAAACCCTAACAGCAAGCCTTGCACTGCACAAATCCAGGGCTATATAAAGGTTCTTTCTTTGATGATTTCTTAGGTCTGACCTACTCCCATGGTGCCTATTCCTAAAGTTTTCCTTGACCCCAGTACTACTTGCATAATGAATTCCCAGTTCTCTGCTAAGGTTACTGGCCCATTATTGTGATGTTGATAGTAAGGCAAGATAGGTGGGTTATGTTAGAAGAGGCCTTCTTGAACAAGAAGATTTTTTGTGTTCACAACACCTACTGAATCTAGGAGAAATGTATGTAGAGTAGTGACTGAAAGAAAACTATGTGGCATGTGGTGCACTCAAATATTTTGTTTATCTTCATCATCAGTGCTAGTTGATGTTCTATAAATACTGTGCATAGTGGTGCTTTGTTACTGTTTGCTTGTTTACAGTAGCTCCAAGTTTCTACAAAAATCATCTGGCTCAAGTGAATGCAAGATGGCAGCAAGAGAAAGTGTGTTTGTGAAAAAGGAGGTATTTTGCGAGCTAGACTGCAACAATTTGAGGACATCTCTGTTGCGGTAAGGGAAGTGGATCAGTGATGTAGGGTAGAATGTAACAGAATAGGTATTCCTATAATACAGTGGTTCTCAACCCTGGGATGACCTTGTTCCCCTCAATCTAAGACTTTCCAACCTCTAGAACAGTGAAAAATAAATTTATGTTGATAATGAACTACTAAGTTTATGACATTTTGTTACAGATATCTTGATGAGCTAAGACACTAGTTATTTATTTATGAATGGGGGTGATTGAGCATTACAAAGGCCAAGGGGTTTTGTAATATATTTAGATTAGCTTGCAGATTCTTTTGGGCTATTTTTCATTTGTTATTTTTCCCAATACACATAAAATTATAGGTGACAGCAATATCATCAATGTAATCCTAGAAGAGAAAGAACTTTGAGATACTTTTATTCAAGAGAGTATTGAATTTCTATATACTGACAATGAACAATGCAAAAAGGAAATTTAACAACTCCATTTACAAAAGCATTTAAAGGATAAAACATTTGTATTAGTTACTTTTCTTATTGCTGTGACAAAACAACTGAAAAACATCAACTTAAGGAAGAAAAGAAGGGTATAGTTTGGCTCACAATTAGAAGGGACACAGTCCATTGAGGCAGAGATGACTTCTGGTAACATTGCACCTGTAGCCAGAAAGCAGAAAGAAAGGAATGCTGGTGATCAGCTGAGTTCATCTTTTTTCCCCATTTTATTCAATCCAGGATTCCAGCCTATGAAATGGTGCTACTGACAATCAGGGTGGGTCTTCCCTTCTTAGTTAAATCTCTCTAGAAACTCCCTTAAAGATATATTCAGAGGTGTGTCTCCTAGGTGATTCCAAATCCAGTCATGATGACAAGAAAGATTAGCCTTCAGAACACTTAAAAAGTAAATGTAACTGAAGAAGAACAAGCCTTGTAAACTTACAAATATTTTTAAAATGTTCAAAGAAATGAGAGAAGACCTAAATAGGGGCAAATCATCACAACTTTCCATTTGAAAATAGTTTCTTAGACAAGACAGCATTAGCAAAAGTAATGAAAAGAAACAGACTAACTGGGCCTCATGAAAATTAAAAATATGTGACTTAAAGAATACTATCAACAGAAGTGGAATGACCTATAACAGAGTGGGAAAATGTATTTGAAAATAATATACCTGAGAAAAACCTTCTATCCTGAACATCTTCAAGCTCTTGAGATTCAAAAGCAAACAAGCAAATTTCCCAATCTAATAAGAGATTCAAAGGATTTGGAAAAATAATTTCTTCAAACAAGTACAAACAGCCAATAAATACATGGAAAGATGTTCAATGTCTTTATGCTTTATAGAGCAGCAAATCAAAATCATGATGTAATACTACTTTATACTCACTACATGGCAATAGAAATAAATAATATATGAATGAACTAATAATAACAAAGTGAAAAGTGTTGGTAAGTAGAAGCTCAGTTATTGCTTGAGGGTGCAGCTACTGTAGAAAAGAGTTTGCTGATTCTTCATTACTTAAACTTGGATTTAACTAAGTGGGTAATCAATGACATACTAATTGGCTAAGAGATCTACTCAGTGGCAAGGAGCCCGTAACTGTAACTAGGCTCCATGGCAAAAATCTATGGCGACCAAGAACCTGGGCTCCAAGGGGAAATTCCACTGTCAGAGATCTACAGAGAGGCTACATCCATTAGAATCTTGCCAAATTAACAATGTTCATCTCATTTAACATATAATGCTCTCACTATCCAGTAGAGATTCTGTTTGTATTTTTTTTCAGAAAACAGAGACAACTGTGAACAACTCAGTTCCATCAATAAAATATGGAATGACGACTGACCCCAAGGCAGGAGATGAACCTCTCCTAACATATCATATAGGGCCCAAATGAAACCTTTGAGTAAGTGGTGAAAGGAGCAAGAGACACCAAAGATACCTATCACAATCCAAAGCAGAAATTCAGAGACTCTTAAGACATCAACAGTAATGCATACTTAAAACTCACCCACCGTGACTCAGGGAAATTAGCAGAAGAGGGGGCAGAAAGATTGTAAGAACCATGGTCAGGGAGCATATTCAGAGACATTACCCCCTCAACAACAACTCACAAAGGAAAAAACTGGCTACTTCTACAATTCATAACCACTGCCACATGGTCTGATCCAACAATCCCACTAAGTAGGGTCCCCAGCAAGTTGGGAACAGGGAAGAGGGAAATGGAGGTGCCACCACAAGACTTTCTCAGTGTATCTAATTATTACCAATAAATACATTAAAATTGCCACTTCTGTGTGATTTCATACACAGAAATATACAGAATAGCCAAAACCATAGATGCAGCAAATGATTAGACTCAGACTGATGGTGGGGTAAAAGAGAAGGGAAGTGATTAGGCATGGTGGTTCTGTTAGAATGAAATTAAAAGACATGATGGCTTTTACTCAGCTGAAAGGAAGAATGACATATAGAAATCTAGGAAAAAATGGTCTGACTTCAAGCAGATCTTACTAAGCGAACACTCAAAAGAAAGGAGAATCAAACACCGCATATTCTCCCTCATATGTGGTCCTTAACCAGGATAACCGTGATCTTTATGCAGACTAGAAGTAAGAAGTGAGAGATTATGAATGATGGTTGGGGGGTGGGAGGAGGGGAATGGCTTAAACTTGAGGATAAACCATATTGGGTTTCAAAACATAAAATCCTCATGATCGTATTGTAACCTAGTAGCAAGTAATGAGCATCATCTGGCAAGAGGGGCCATGAGTGGTAGGGAAGAGAGTCTCAGCCTGTGAATAATTAGATCAGCCTGACAACCCCTGATTCCATCCACTGGTTCCTTCCCTCACTGAGCTGTTGACCAAAGTGACTCATGAGATTCCAACAACATGACAATTCTGTCAAAGCTCTTTGGTGCCCTCCCTAGGCCTGAGGCAAAACCCTGTTGCTGAAGAAACAAGAGAATGCCATCAGCCAGCATCGAGAGACCCTTCAACGTCCGGAATTGTATCCAGCCCCCAAAAGGCAGTTATTGGTAGTCAATTGGTGATAGGTTCTTCAGTGGTGTAGTCACTGAGTGTTTCCAGTAAATAACCCCACTCATGCTCATGCAATTGAACCTAGCTAAACCAGTAGGTCACAGACAAAGACATAGAGTACAGAGACACGCCACGACCCTCGGGAAAAAAGGGTCAGGGTTTTCAGCAGGGATCCAGGTCATGGACATAAGCTGCAGTCACGCTCTGAGCTGCAGACACCTCCCAGCACAGGATTCTCACCAGTGGAAGCCTCCATCGAGGACCAGTGCTCGCCGGAGGCAGTGAGTTGTCACGAACCGGCAAACCCGGCCAGAGCAGCCTCAGCCTGCCGGCCGACAGAGGCTTTTCCTCAGCCTCTGCCGGCTTCCCTCAGGTTCCCTCCCTCTGCCTGTTCCACGCGACTATCCTGTCCCTCCCTGGCTCTTGAGTGTCTCTCATTTTCAACTTTTTTTTTCTTTTTTTCCCTTTTTTCTTCTTTTCTTTTTCGCTTGTTCCTATGTAACCCCTCCCCCATCCTCCTGGTCTCCAGCGTATGTTCCGCCACTCCAGGTCCTTGCTAATCCATATGCTTGCTTAATTTTTGTTTTTGTTTTTGTTTTTGACCTGCTGACCAGGACCTGGGATCATATGTGGCCCCTAACCCCAGGCCTTCAGGTCCCCAGCCCATCTGCCCCACCCCTCCAGGCCCTTGCTAATCTATATCCTTGCTTACTTTTTTTGTTTGTTTGTTTTGTTTTGTTTTTGGCCTGCCAACCAGAACCTGGACTCTTACGTAGCCCCTCTCCCCAGGATCCAGATCTCCAGCTCATCTGCCCCACTCATCCAGGCCCTTGCTAATCTATTTCCTTGCTTAATTTTATTATTTATTTGTTTTGACCTGCCAACAGGGACCTGGGCTCTTACAGAGCCCATCCCCCTGACCTCCACGTCTCCAGCACATCTGCCCAGCCCCTCCCTTCAGGTTTTTGCCAGTCTTTTTTCTTGTTTACTCCTTTATTTTCTTTGATTTTTTTCCCTCTTTTTTCTCTTCCCTTTTTACTCCTTTATTTTCTTTGATTTTTTTCCCTCTTTTTTCTCTTCCCTTTTCTTTTTCTTCCCTCCTCTGTGGTACTTTCTGCCCACCGAACCCTGAGGCTTCCTTGAAACCTAACCCCTGTGGTTTTCCCCGCCTGTCTACCCCCGCAGTTTCCCCAACCCCAGCTCCCCGTGGTACCCCGCCCCACTGATTCTGTGAAATCCCCAAGTGCTGGTCCATGAGGTATCCTCAATCTCCGGGTCCTGCGGTCTCCCCACGTGCCCGCCAGCTCCTGTGGTTTGCCCGCAACCTGGTTCCCATAGTTTCCCCATGTGATAAATAGTCCTTTGACGACAGTGACAGGCAGCTGACACCCTAACCCATCATACCTTACCCCTAAGGGGCTCCGCACCCCATAGCAGGCTACATAGGACCTGGCACGCCACCCTCTGCCTAATTAGTCCCCACAGCCCCACACCCTCCTCTAACAGGGTACCCTCCTCTAACAGGGTGAAATCACTACTAATCCTGAAGAGATTGGAAGAATCATCAGGTCATACTTCCAAAACCTCTACTCTGCAAAATTAGAGAACCTAGATGTAATGGATAAATTCCTGGACACCTACCAAATTCCAAAGCTCAGACTAGAGCAGATAAAGATCCTAAACAATCAGATAACAGTCACAGAGATTGAATTGGTAATCAAGAACCTCCCGAAACGGAAAAGCCAAGGTCCAGATGGTTTCTCAGCTGAATTCTACCAAACCTCCATCATAGAACTGAAACCTCTTTTTTTGAAGCTTGTCAGGGACATAGAAAAAGAGGGTAGGCTCCCAAACTCCTTTTATGAAGCTACCATCGCCCTAATTCCCAAACCAGGCAAGGATGTAACAAGAAAAGAAAACTACAGACCCATATCCCTGATGAACTTGGATGCAAAAATCCTAAACAAAATCCTAACAAACCGAATACAAACCCACATCAAGACTGTAAATCACCCTGACCAAGTCGGCTTCATCCCAGGGATGCAGGGATGGTTCAACATACGAAAGTCGATAAATATAATTCACCACATTAACAAACTCACCCACAAAAACCACATGGTCATCTCAATTGATGCAGAGAAGGCTTTTGACAAAATTCAACACCACTTCATGTTCAAAACCCTGGAAAGAATAGGCATAGATGGCCTATACTTCAACATGATAAAGTCAATGTACAGATCTCCTAAAGCACAAATCATCCTCAATGGGAACGACTCAAGGAGTTCCTACTTAACTCAGGGACAAGACAGGGATGTCCACTCTCACCACTGATATTTAACATAGTGCTTGAAGTTCTAGCCCAAGCAATAAGACAAGAGAACAACATAAAAGGGATACAAATCAGAGAGGAAGAAGTCAAACTGTCCCTCTTTGCAGATGACTTGATCTTATATATATCAGACCCAAAGAGCAGTATTAGTAAACTCCTGAAAGTTATCAATGCCTTCAGCAAAGTGACAGGATACATAATTAACACACAAAAATCAGTAGCCTTTTTATATACAGAAGACATGCATTCGGAAAAAGACATCAGAGAAACTGTCCCATTCTATATATTCTCAAATAAAATTAAATACCTGGGAATATCACTAACCAAGGTAGTGAAAGACTTATATAAGGAAAATATTGAAACACTGAAGAGGGAAATAGAAGAGGATGTAACAAGATGGAAAGACATTCCATGCCCATGGATAGGTAGAATCCATATAGTGAAAATGGCAATCCTGCCAAAAGCAATCTACAGATTCAATGCGATGCCAATAAAAATCCCAACCTCCTTCTTCAGAGACATTGAAAAAATAATCTCCAAATTTATTTGGAAGGGTAAGAGACCTCGAATAGCTAAAACTATTCTGAGCAGAAAAAAATTATGCAGGAGGTATCACCATATCTGACTTTAAAATATACTACAAAGCCACAGTAAATAAAACAGCATGGCATTGGCAGAAAAACAGACAGTCTGACTAGTGGAATAGAATTGAAGACCCAGCCTTTAATACAAGTAACTTCAGCTTCTTAGTCTTTGACAAGGGTGCCAACAATGTATGCTGGGCCAAAGAAAGCATCTTCAAGAAATGGTGCTGGACAAATTGGATAAACACGTGTAAAAAATGAAAATAGACCCACTCCTTTCACCATGCACACAGATCAACTACAAATGGATCAAAGACCTCAATATCAAGCCTGTAACCCTGAACACCATGAAAGAAAACATAGGAGGAACCCTACATGAGATAGGAGTAGGGAACAACTTCCTGAGCAAATCTCCAGTAGCCCAGGAAGTGCAACAGTCACTTAATCAATGGGACCTGATCAGGCTCAAAAGCTTCTGTACAGACAAAAACACCATTCTCAAAGTCAATAGACCCCCTTCAAACTGGGAGATGATTTTCTCCAGCTACAACTCAGACA
>PVHP010033547.1:0-19571 GCA_004024765.1 Zapus hudsonius
GAGAAGTGTGCGGCGTGTTTACTAGTCAGCCATCTTTTCCCTCCGCTCCAGGCCTCTATAATTCTTAAGAAGCTGTCCAAATACAAAAAGAAGATGGTTGGGGTATAAAATTAATTGTATATTATATAATTTTCTATCTATACCAGTGATTGACATAAATTTAAAATACTTTTCCAACTTCACATGTACCTTAAGTTTAAATATACCTGCTTGAAACAATACCTCTTTTATTACCTCACAACCCTGAAAACTGGAAATATGAATAGTGTGCCAGTGAACTCTTCTGTAAGGATCATCTATGGCTCAGACCAAGGTTCTGCAGGATGTGTTTATGTTCTCATTCTGAGTGTCGGAGAATTCAGTTCCTTGTGGCAGAAGGACTGGGATTTGTTCCCTTGTCGCTGTCAATCAAATGTATATTTCAGTTATAAGGGAGCATTTTCAGTCTCTTTCCACACACTTTCCTCCCTCAGATCCAACAATGAATAACTACCTCTAAATGTTAAAACACTCTTACATTGAAATCACTTTTTTCAGGGAAAAAAAAGCAAACAAACTAGTCCTCTCTAAGGGTTATCAGTAACGTGTTCACCCGCGTCTCCTTTTCCATTCATAATTTTGTAGTTCATCTCTCATAATTAAGACAGGCTCACTAAGTCAATTTCTTTTTATAAGTCAGCTGAGGTCGACTCAACACCTACAAAATCTTGGGGATGGGGGAGGGGGGACATCGGAGAATTGGGGATAACAACTCATTGTTTGCCCACTAAATAATGTAACTCATTATGGACAATAAAAATTAAAAAAAATCCATTCAAAGTGCTCAGAATATTGTCTTCATGTAAGGCTACAGTGGTTCTGCACTAGGGGACAGGGAAAGGCTTCTCACTCTACGGTTCAGATTCCACTGTCAGGCATGGGCTTCTGTGGATGTACAGACCACACTTGCTAGAACTCCTTTTCCCCTTCTCCACTGTCTACTCTTGTGTTAGATCTGACAATATTTTGCTTTGTGCCTTTAATTTCAATCTAATGGCTGTGGCTATGCTCTGGACTTTGTTCTTCCTAGCAACTAACACAGTTTCTTAATCCTCCCTGCTGACAGGAATATACATTTAATCTCATCACATCACCTAGAAACATACACATCCATTGAGTCTATACTATATTCCAGATCTTAGGGACACAGATATTGTTGAACCTTAGAGTTAGTAGCCTTAAAATTTTCACAGACCAGAAAAGGATTTCAATCCTGGATGTGGTTTGAATGTCTTGTCCTTCAGGGGTTCATGTATTGGGAGTTTGTTTCACAGTATGGAAGTGTTGGTGAGAAGAAAGTGGTGTGGGAAAATCCAGAGGTGGGATTTAGGGGGAGGTAATTGAATCACTGAAGCTCTTGACCAATGTAGGGATCAAGTAGTCTTTATGGGATCCTGCAGAGTTCTGTATGTAAATGGGCTTGCTACATCTCTGTTCGCTTACATTCTTTTTACCCTGAGATTCCTCTGTCTTGAATGAAATTCTGTCATGAGGATCTGCCATGGGTCCTCATCCCAGATGCACCAATAATCCACACTGCGGTGACTCATGGCAGTGTATTACAGACAGAGCTCTTCAGCAGGAAGGCCAGAAGCATGGGAGGGTTGTGTCATAGAGTACAGCCTTTTGTCCTGTTCCTCTTCACAACATTCTCTCCCCTCAAGAAAGGCTTTTATCCCCTCAGCATGAGAGTCTGCTTGACGGATACACTTCTATCTGCTTTTCCAGACTTCATACCCAACATTTAAGGAAAGCTCTCCTCAGCCTTCATTGTAGTGTCTTCTTTGTTCCATGAAGAGGTCATGGTTTGCTTCTCAGGAGCAGAACATGTTTGGGAAAGCTCTGAAAGCTTTGTTCTCAAAGAACGGAGGCTTCCAAGGCTGTTTAGTTGTGTGAGTTATGATTCACTGGGAGAAGGGGTTTTCCATCCGTGATTTCTCCCGTTTTAGACATTTATTACTACATGTCTCCTGTAAATTTTCATCAAACATGAAATTTGCAAACAGTCTGTGTGTGCAAAAAAGGTTTTAACTGATGGAGATTCCTTGTATTTGCAGTGTTGGGAACTGGCTCCAGAGGTCTCATGCACGCTATGGAAATGCTCTACCACTGAGCACCAGCCCTCCCTGATGACAGAGATTCTTGCCACAAGGACTAATACCGACAGCCCACGGAGGAGGATATCCAACTGATCAGGGATGGGGAGGGGTGGAATTGGGGAATTCGGGATAACAACACATTGTTTGCCCACTTAATAATGTAATTCATTATGGACAATAAATATATATTAAAAAAAAACCAAAAACCCTGGACAAAATGTTCAGAAGTTCAGTGAGATATTATGTATAGTAGGCTTGAAATAACTATTTTAAGATGATGGAAACAGATTTCTAGGTAATGAATTTTAAATAACAAGCATAATTTGCTTGTGTTCCACTGAGAATAAAACTGTAATAAATTCTATGGTTGTTCTTTTTTTTAAATAACATGGAGCTCCTACTGAGAATTATGAGTGCCAAATATTTATTATTGAAATGAATTAGCATCATGAAATACATTTTTTATACATGACAGTGCATCTTCTTAATTAGTCATTTTAGGATCTTCATTTCACATAAGATGAAAGTGACAATAATTGGAAAAATGCTAGTCTGTAATTTAATCCTCTCCAAATCAACGTTTTCTATTTATTTAGATAAGTTTGTCACAGCATAAAAATAACATTAAATGATTTCTTCCTGTTGTAATTATGTTATTTCTTCTCTAGATGCTATTATTTGGCAAAATACATTTTTTATTATTCAAAGATATGGTAGTAGAGCGTATTGATAGATTTTAATTTCTCAGTAGATTCTGAACTCTGTAGAAATAAATCACAATAGTTTAGTCAGGGAATGTCATATGACATCAGATATATGTTCAAAATGTGATAACTGGTTAATAAATTTATTCTGTTTTAGGGTTACACTTGCTCTGATTCCTATTATTGTTGCTTAATGGGGAATTCTTGAGGATAAGAAGAAAGCTCCCATATTAGTATTATTTTCTAAAAATAGAAATTTAATTATACTCTTGAATTATTAGAGAAATTTCCCTGTGAAGACATTAATCATCAGGTACATGATTATATTTACTTTAATAATTTTTGTACTCAGTCCATAAGTAGAATCTCTGTCTTTTTTGTCCCTTTTGATTGACAGTTATTGGAAATAAGTTAATCATTACCTAAAAGTACAATCAGTAGGAAATCTTGCTAATAATTTTATATCTCAATAACATTGGTGTTCATCTGGAAGTAAAGGATGTAAGAATGTCATCAAAACTCGGGATATTTATTTATTAATTAATTTATTTTTACCACACAGAGTCTCACTCTGTACCTTAGGCTGGCCTTGAACTCACCGCAGTTTAATGTTTAGTTTAGTGTGTCAGCCTCTCGACTTCAAGGCTTATAGGTATGAATCACATCTCACAAATTGTGCTTTGTGTAGTTAATATTCATTTCTTTCCAACATTTTCTTCTATGAAGCTCTGTTATACCATAGTTTCTTGGTTGTTTTTTAAGGAATTTTCATTTCTTTTATTAAATAGCTCATTTTATTTCTTTTAATGTCTCGGTGTTTGGTGATTTCCAAAGTCCCACCTCTACTTCCTCTCTCAACGTGAAATGGGTGCAGGGTGATCACAAGCACCCAAAACCTTAGCTCTTTTTGACATACATACTTTGACTCGCATCCCTAAAGGAAATTCCAATAGTTTTGAAGAATTCAGCTTCTTTGCTTTAAAATCCTTTCATTTCCAAAATTTTCTGTATTTCATATATAATTTCATTGTTTATGGAATAAGGTTGTAATTACTTTTTTAGGTTTATAGAAACTGTAGTTGTCTTTTACATTTTGTCTTCATTATTTAAATGCTGCTTTTAGTTGCTTTGTCATATGAGGGCTAAATAAATTTTACCTTACTGTCTTTACTGAAAATATGTAAAGCTATCTAATGGGTTGCAATTTTTACATTATTTTCTCTCCCATAGTTTAGAGTAAAACAATTGAGAGGACCTGTTGGGATATAAAGGATAATATCCACAAGTATGGCAGATGGATTGCTTGCTGGTAATAAGGTCTTGGAGAATGAGACTATTCATGTGCAGACTTGGATCTTCCTGAGACTGTTGCACAGTGGATTTATGAATTGTTAGCTTTAGATTACCTAGAGGGCCTCACTTCAGTGTTTTAATTCTATGATTTCATGGTTTCTTCTCCTCCATCTCCTCCTCTTTTCTCTTCTCCTTCTACTCCTCTTCCTCCTTCTACATAAAGAAACTAGTCAAAAGTATCAATTTCTTAGTGAGAAATGGCAAGCAATCTAATAAGTCATATTTTTTCAGAATTTTATTTTAGCCCCCAAATAAAATATATACATCTTTTGTTAGTAAATTGCCTTGTAGTAAAAACTTAAAATCAATCACTGAAAATGGAAGAGGCACATTACAGCCCGGCTCATTTTATCATTCTTTCAATCCATTTTCTTTGTATGATTTTTATAAGAAAATATATTTTATGGCAAAAGGCAATTTACTATAGCTATGTTTGAAGAGCCTTGTTTGGAGTGGCATTTAAAAGCAGCAAGTCACACAAGTAACAGAGCATCTCAAGGGGACAGCACAGAGCTCAGGGGTAGAGTGCGCTGTATATATGACCACAACTTCCTGCAAAATTGCCTTGCAGGCCCCTATTCCCACAGGAAAGAAACTGGGGCAGGACATACGTGGGAAATGAAACTCTTCCAGGGACGTCATTGGATCACCACAATATTCCAAACCTCAGAATGAGTTGCTAGAACAATTCAGCTTTTGATTTGCACCTTTGCTGCCTATAATAGTGTAGGACCATCATTTTCTGCAAGTCATTAGCTTACCTCACTCATTCTCCTTCCCTGAGTGAGAAAATCTTATCTTCCAATTCATGAAAATAAAATTCTCCAGGTGTTGTAGTCAGCCACACACCACTGGGAAGATCCTCCAAACCTGGCACAGTTATGGGATGAAGAGATTTATTGAAGTTCTAGATCCAGGGGAAGTTTGTGTTTGTTGCTAGCTCCCCTGAGCCTCCTTACATCCTGCCCCATACTGAAAAGTCTGCCTTCCTCTAACAAACATCAGAGACCCACCCAAGATTACTAACAGGTCAAGTTGACAACAAAACTTAACCAGCACATTAGATAATTTACCGACGTGCTAATTATCATTTCTCATGACAATCTAGAGAGAGCTGTGGTTTCTCAAACTGTTCCCATCCTGAAATATATATTTGTATTTGCAAAAATGCTGAAGCATAAAGTGGTATTATGGATTTTTGACAAAAGTGTGGTAAGAAAAATACTCATAATATGCTTTTAAATTATCTATAATGCTTGAGAATAAAATGTCATAATGGCCAATTTATTTTATATTGTTTATATTCATATTTATTTTTATACAGTAAAAACAAATTGTTTAAAGACCTTTTAATGAAATAATACCTCAATGGAGTCAAATTCCAAAAGCCAGTGTTTCATTCATACTGAGTGAGACCTTTACCACTAAGTTACATCTCCTTCTTATTCTTGTTTCCTGAGAAAGCTTCACTGAATTGCTCAGACCAGCTTTGAACTCACTTTGTAGCTCAGATAGACTTGCACCTTCAGTCATCTTGTTTTACCCCCCAGAGTCACTGGCTTACAGGTGGTTGCCAACACATCCAGATAAAAGATTTTTATTTTAACTGTCTGCTCTCTTTTGTCTCCTCATTTATTTTGCTTGCTGTCATGCGAGCTCACCGCAGCTTTATCCTCAGTCATTTCTAAGGCTTTCCTGTTTGCTTTCTTAGCTCTAAATCTACACATATATGAATCCAATTTATCCTCCGAAGCTTACTTTACCCTTCCACTGTGAAATCTGTTTCAATTTCCCAGCTGGCTCTGATGTCTCATTTGTGCCTTGCTCAAGGCTCTTATAATCGTGTGTCTCAGTCAGGACTCTGGTTATTAGCTTTGAGCTATAGTAAATGATTTACTTGTCTTATGCCTTTGCCAAATTGTGGACAGGTGGAGAGCAGTAGCTTTACATCCTCAATCTCTGAAACTCTCCTCTCCTCACTGAGGACTCCATGGGGGTTATGGTGAATTACAATGCTTCCTGACTGATCTGTTAACCCCAGACTTCTTTCTTAGCATTATTATTCTATCTTTTTTTTTTTTTGGAGGAGATTTCATTCTCATGGTTTTATTTCTATATTTCTAGCTGTTCCCTAATGTCCCTTCCTTCAGTTTCTATTTACTCCATATAGTTTGCTATCATAGTTCCTTTCTATCTTCATTTGTGCTAGACAAGAGGCAAGATGATTTATTTATTCCCCAACTTTATAATCTTACCAGGTTTCACTATTTTCTTCCTGAGTGTAGTGAACAGAAATGCACAGGTATTATAAATATTTCTTTGTATTTCCTGTCTATATTGCCAGCCTGTCAAAACACTGACCCTCAGCTGGTTTCCTTTTTTTCCCTCTATTGCTGAGAGCTGTTTGAGAAAGTGGATAGCCTACTGAATACCACAATTGAGATACAATTGAAAAAGCTCACATGCAATGTTAACAAATAAAATCCATTAACTTACCCCCAAATTTCTTACTATCATTTGTTTTCATATTAATTTTATCAATGAAAAAATAGTAATATACAACATGATTTCAATCAAACTTATACATCAACACAGAGGGCAGAAAGGATAGAAAGAAAGATACCAACAAATTGATATATAGGTATTTATATGTTTAGAATATTATTTTTCATATATACATACTACCTTCTTATTTATATTTCACAATAAGTATGGATGACTATCATTTATTTCAAAATATTTGTGAATGACTGTGCTGAGTGTAGGTGGGCAGCTGACTAAGTTCTGTTACTGTCCAGACCACGAAATGAGCTTTGCTGTCAAGCTGAGCTGTAGGGTGGCGTGGCAGTTAACTCTGATCTGCTGAGCCCAAGGACATGCTCCCTGGCCATATGGCACTGCTATTTGAGTTCAACAGTAGAATAGGGTGGCAGGAGGGACCCTGAGGTTAGAAATAATCATCAATTGACACAGATGAGTCCAGCTGCTGTGTTCAGTAGAAATACACAGTGAAAATTCTTTGTGACGCCCTTGGGCAAAGTTTGAGTCTGGCATGAGTACTGTTCAAATGTGTTGGAACTAACTGGTTATTTTTCTGAAGTTTTGTGTGTTGGTCATAGACCTTTCTGGGTGATGCTGTGTGGTATGATCTTAGACTGATCTTTTAGGTTAGATATTAGCAGTTCAAATCAGGTTGAAGTTCCCACAACCTCTAAGAGAAACCAGCACTGGGCTGTTAGGTTCTACCCCAGAGCAGATGCTCCTGGTGGGTAGACAGAGGTACCACAAAGATCTGTGTTCTTGTCATTCTTGGTTCTTCCTCCTGTCTTTGTTTCTGTCTGATCCCATGTGGTCTAGTTACTCCAGTTTTCCCTACATTTCCCTTGAAGTGAGTCAGAAGCATCTCAGAATGTTAGGGAAACTGCATGCCTGTCTCAGACGTCTTTCCCTCTCTTCAAACTTCAGTCCCTGGGAAATGCTATGTGGCACTTTTCTAACTTGAGAATTGGAGCCTGTCTGAAACTCATCTTTCACTCCTTTTATGTGGCTTGTATTCTCTTCTGCTCACTGTGCTGGCGACACTAGTTTATTGGAGATTTTCACAAGATGGTCTTGGTTGTGAATAGTTGCTATTAGAACATTCTGGAGAGGATAGTGAAGCCTGAAAACTCCTGTTCTGACATCATGCTGACTCCATTCCTGATAATCACCACACTTTATTGAGCACACAAAGATGTCATGGACCTACCTGTAACAGCAATGTCACACTGGGACTTATTTCTTGGGAAATTAGCCATGCAAATATGGGTTTGCAAATCCCTGGGAATAACTCTGTTCCTTATATACATTACATCTCTTTCTTTTCACCTTTGCATAGTTAATCCTTTTTATTCCTTACTTAAGATTTTTTGAATTGGACTAAATCCTATATTGTCTTTAAATGTCATTTCATATTTCTATGGCATACAGAATATATATATATGTATACATATATGTATATATGTATACATATATATATATATATAATTTCTGAAAGATGGCAGTATCATTACACATGTCTTTGTGTAAACCATAGGATTCATAGTATGCCATCAATAAATATGTGATATTAGAGATACCAAAGCAATGATAACCTATTATAGCTGAAGAGTGAAATATAAACTAAGGAATGGCTATAGAAGTAAATGCAAATGAAAGGGGACTAATTCATCTTATCAGTGAAAGGTTGAATTTGTATTACTTTGCCTGCATGTGTGTGTGTGATGTGGTGTTCATGTATATATGTGTTGTGTGAGTGTGTGTGTGTATGTATGTGAGTGTGTGTGTGTGTGTGTGTGTGTGTGTGTGTGTCCTTGCTGCCCCAAACATTTGGCCTGTGGTGAGGCCAGAGTGGATGGTCAGGTGACCTGCTCCACTTTTCTTCCACTGATTCTGGAGCTTGTGGGGCTCTGCTCAGTTCTTGGGCCTCTGCTCCCCTGCAGGACTGGAGTTTCAGGTTTGCCTATATGGGATCTAGGAATTTGAATTCAGGCAACTGCAAGCTCTCATGCTTGTTCAGTGAGCACACTTAACCACTGAGCAGTCTGTGAAATAGGTCATTTAACCACAAGATACTTATTAAAAGTAAAGAGCATTTAAGAAATGTTACAAGGCAAAGAAGGAATAATCAGGTGTAGAGATAGTTGCATAGACTAAAGATGGATCTAATTCAAACATTTCTTATATGTAGGATAGGAGATAGACTTTAAAGACATAGTAATTTCCTAATTATTTAAACCTTTATCACTAAAAAGAACATGTTTGGCAACAACTCTAATATTAGGTTATCAAAAAAAATGGAACTGGAAATTTTTTCTTGCAGCTGATTCAACCACATTTAGAGCCTTCCAGACCAATATAGCATATAATACTGATTGATTAGCATAAGAGTCTCAGAAACTAGGAGAATTTTGGGCTGCTAAAATTATTAAGAATGAATGCTATTATTTACAAATACACAATTGTGAATGGAAAAGTGATATAAATAGTATTTGAAAAAAATGAATTTCTTTTAACTTGCAAAGTTGATAGAGTCACAACTTTAGCCAAGCACCCATGGGGGCTCAGCTGTTAAAGGCACTAGAATGCAAGGCTCATAGCCTGGGTTTGATTCCCCACTACACACTTAAAGCCAGATGCACAGAGTAACACATGCATCTAGAGTTCATTTGCAGTGGCAAGAGGCCCTGGTTCCAAGTTCTCTCTCTTTTTGTTTTCAAACAAATAGTAAATATAATTTTATTTTAAAATAAAATTTAAAATCCATAGGATTTTTGTGCTTTTGGGGAAAAATCTGCAATTAAATAGATGAATTGACACTGTGTGCAGAAATTGGAAGACAGTGTATTAGAGACCCCATTCCTCCCAAAGTTTATTTATATTCACACATGTATTTATATAAAGCAGTGCCTACTGAAAAATCTCCCTAGTTTTCTGTCATTATTGACCGGTCTATTTTGACATGTATACCATCAGACTCAAGTCTTGGAATAGCTAAAAGCAATACTGATAAAGAAGAAACCACATTACCCATTATGAAGACTTACTGTATTGCCATTTAAGTTAAGCACGTGCGAAATTGCTAGAAACATGGAGTCATGGATCAATGGAAGAGAAAAGAGAAGACAATATTTGGCTGACTGTTGACAGTGATGAAGAATCTGTTCATGAGAAAAGGAAAGCGTATTGAAGAAATCAAACTAGAGACATCAGATGCCTTTAGGGTAAAGATGGAATGACCCTCACTGACACCTTGTACAAAATTAAGTCATAATGAATTCTGGGATCAAATTTGAAATGCAAAACCATAAAAGTTTTAGGAGAAAACACTAAAAAATTTCAGAACCTAGAGCTAAACAAAACATTCTTAGTTTGCACTAAAAGCACAGTATTTTGTGCATTTTTTGTTTTCTTGAGATACAGCCTCACCCTGTAGCCTAGACGGGCCTTGGAACTTGTTCGATTCCCTATGCTCACCCGACACTGATGGTTATATTTCTGTTTCAACCCACACTCTTTAGAAAAGACTTCCTGAGCATTAGAGCAGTGAGAAAATTTCCTCAGGGAAAATTATCTTCAAACATTTTACATTTTCAAAGCGATATCATAGGGCTACCAAGATCTGTCTATGTGTGAATTTATAAGAATTGCTTTTTGTTCAATTAAAACCTCATCTTTGTGACTTTAAAAAAATTAAAAAACAATGCCCCAAGCAAAGCATACGATGCTTTACCATAGCTATTGATCAAAGGGATTTTTCACAAGCTCTGTTATCCATGCATACAACATTGTTAATTTTTCACCATTAACAAATGCTTTGGCTAATGGTTTCTATAGCTGTCATCATCCATAGTCACCGAATGGAATGTGTCTTCATTAATCTAGTTATTTTAAGATTATATTGTGTAATCTTTGTAACTTGTGTTCTGAAAACTTGGTAACCCACCGATGAATTTCTATTTCAAGTTGGCGGCATATGATAACATACTATATGATCAGTAGCACTCAAGGGATCAAAGGGACCTTCAGGAAACACTTCTGTGAAGTTTTTCCCCCATGTCTACTTTTACTGATACAAACACCAAGTATAATAAGTCAGCACTTCATAAAGCTCTTGCTGAGTCCTAGCATTCACATTCAGTTTTATAGCCCTTTTGGGGTGGCGGATGAAGGCAGATGAAAATGTTTTTATGAAAAAGGAAAGACAGAACATTGACTCTAATTTTTCTTCTATTGTTTTCATTTTATAACAGAAGGTTCTTAAAAGCTTCCACACTGATAACAAAAGTCTTTCTAAAACCTACGCTGTCTCTCACACTCCATTAAGTGCCTCTTTTATCTCTGAAATTGATGTGGAAGCAAAATATTTATGTGGTGGTGTCTCTGCTTTCTAAATGACTTTTGAAAATAAAAATAAATATGTTTGAGACTCAAGAAGTGGACAAATAGACAAAATTCATTTTGCAAGGATCATTAAGGCCTTACATCTTATTCTTATGTTAGTTAGCCTTAGGGTGACAATCTAGAACATTCTACAATGCTTTAAATAATTAAAAAAAATCTTTGAGCCTTGACTAAGAAAATTCTCATGTTTAATTAAAGGTAAAAATCAATAGAAAATCTGCAAACAATTGATATTTTGCCTATACACATGCAATTTAAAAGTTGCTTATAATCTTGGAAATTTTGAATGTTAGTTATTAATAAGCAAGTGCATTGATTTTAGAGTCTAATATCATCTTTAATTACCAGAGGACTAAAGTGGGCACACATGTTCTATGCCCTTGAGACAGGATCTCTTATTAGCCCAAAACTCACCAATTAGGCTAGACTGACTGGTTTGTGATCTCCAGGGACCCTCCTGTCTTTGCTTCCCCAGCACTGGGATTGTAGTCCCATACTGTTCCTTCTGGCAGTGTGTGTGAGTGTGAGTGTGTGTGTGTGTGTGTGTGTGTGTGTGTGTGTGTGTGTTGGAGTTTGAACTGAGGTCTTCATGCTTTCAGGGTTGATATTCTACCCACTGAGCAATCTCCTCAGCCCTAGCACTACATTTTGAAAGTTACAGTGTACAATGCTTACTTATAATGTGAACTATAACATCTTAATAATTTAGTCAAGAAAATGAATCATTTTCAAAATTCCTGTGGGGCTTCTGTTTCACTCGCTAGCGTTAGCACTTTTGCCAGTATTTAAACCTGTGCAAGAGAGAAAAGGGAACATATTGAAAGAGATTTTCTAAAATCTAGTCAAGGGAGAGATGACCTACTGCAGACTGGAGCCCACTGTCCTGTCTTGTCTTTTCTTCTTCTTCTTCTTCTTCTTCTTCTTCTTCTTCTTCTTCTTCTTCTTCTTCTTCTTCTTCTTCTTTTGGTCTGTCTCTCGGTGTGTGTGTGTATGTGTGTATGTGTGTGTGTTCATACATCTGTGCACATGTCTGCAGATGCATGTGGAAGTCACAAGTAGATGTCAGGTGTCTTCCTCAATCACTCTTCATATTTCTATAAGGCAGAGACTTTTACTGATTCAACTAGACTATCTAGCCAGTGTGTGCAAGGGTTCCTTGTGTCTCTGCCTTCCGAGCAACAACATTACAGGCACAATATGTAGCACTTTATGTGGAAGCTGGGGATGAAAATTCAGTTTCTTGTGTTTTCTGTAAACATAAAGTGTAAGCACTTTACATACTTGAGCTCTCCCTCCAAGCCCTGAAGCTCCCTTTTCATATCTTATGCAAAATGTCAACCCCACTAAATACTGAGCACTAAATATTGTATGCAGATATGACCCACACTTTTATAATCAATTTGTTAATAGTCAGCGTTTCATCATCTGCATCCAACCCAGGGGCAACTCTGTGAATCTCTTGTTTCTCACAAGTCAATGCTACTAAAATATTCAAGAAGTAACAACTGACAAAAAAAAATTTGGTAAGAGTGACACTTCCCTCGGATGGTGAAGAAAGTTCAATTAGATTTACTTGACAATTTGATACTCTTTGAAATATGATAATGTCCCAAGTCCACTATTTGATAAATTTCTCTTTAGAGTCTTGGTCAAAAGGATTGATTGACACTTAGACCTGTATGTCAGTGACATTGTCTCTGACTTTCTGGGGTGAATGAAGCCCATCTGTTTGGTTCCTTCAGAAGTACCAACCTATATGCTAATTATGGCAAATGCAATAATTGCAATATGCCAAACACATCCTAACTGCATATTTCCTATGTGCAGAACATGCTGAAATCTTCAAAAGAAAGTGTTTTGTCTTCAAGTAAAGCCAATAAAAATAATGACTAATAATTCTCAAACTGACCCAATGAAGCCAAATGTATCTAAGTACATGAAAATCAATTATAGCACCAATCATAGAATCAGCTTTTGTCAATTATGTTTTTTTCATTTTAGCATGTATGTAAATTGAATAAATAAATATATCTTTAAAGCACTAAGGAAATTGGAAATATTTTAGTAAAAGAAGTTTCAGAAATTATACATTATAAAAGTATTAATATGCTTATAGAATTGTATTTGTAATGTGCAATTATCATGCTGTTCCTATAAGTATTCTACTAAATTCTTATACTAAAGTACTAAATAAACAGTATTCCAGGTTCAATGAAGTCATTGATGTTAATTTTATTCTTTTTTTTCTAGTTGATATCTTTATTGTCTAAAATTAGATACATTGTATTGACTAAGATTATGTTGGTATCCTCATTTCCCTCATCCCTGTCCCCAATCCTCCTCGGAGGGCATACTGGATCAATCCATGGGGTAGGGGGTTATGGATAGCACAGGAGGCAGCCAGCCCCTCCCCCCCGCTTTATGTGTTATTGCTGAGGGGAGCAGTGTCTCTGGATATTCTCCCCCACATGGCTCTTAGAATCTTACCACCCCCTCTTCCGCTCAGTTCCCTAAGTCATGGTGGGTGAGTCTTAAGTCTGCTTTATTGTTGAGATCTTAAGGGCCTCTGTACTTCTGCTTTGGGTTGTGTTGGAAATCATTGGTGTCTGTCTTGCTGACTTATTCTGAGTTGACTCATTAGCTGTGGTGATAGATCTCTTGCTTATCCTATAATGCTCTCAAAGGTTTCATTTGGGGCTTCACAATAAGCCTGGGGTGTTTGATCTCTTGCAAGGATGTCTTGTAGCTCATTGGTGGAGTTGGAATGACCTTGGCTCTCTCTCACTGCCTTCTGAAAAATACAAACAAACAGTATCTCCATCAGAGAGTGAAATCAGTATGGGTTAAATGCTACACAGATTTCTAATTTGGTAAATTAGAATAATATTTAAATAATATTTAAATATTATATTAAATAGAAAAATATTTCTATTGGGATTAGCCTCTCTGTAGTTCTCTAGTAATGGGAGTTTCTACTTGGGGCCCAAGTTTTGGTTCCCATAGGATTTTGCCCCGAGTCCCAATTCCAGTTAAGGGCCCCTTGACACTGAGTGGATTTCTTGGCCAATTTGAAAGCTGTTGACTTCACACAGCACCCTGGTTTTGTCACCTCTATTGCCCAAGTGATCACTTCTTGGCTCACTGATCTCTCCCAGGAGCCAGTGTGTTCAGCTTTCTCATGGCAACAGACTACATTGTATATCAGTGGTCTCTGCTTTCTTCAAATATTATTGACCAATTTTGCATGGCCGCTTATGTAGCTCCTTCCAGCACTGCATATGCTAGCCCCTGGGGGCTGGTTACCATTCTGGATCTCGAAGGGTCTCTCAGTGTCATGTGATGACTTTTTGTGGTTTCTTCACCAATAGGATCTTACCTTTGGCCTGGGGTGGGTATTCAAGAACTTTGACAGTATCCTGTCTTGTTTCAGAGACCTTGTGAGTCTCTTTGATCAACAGCTCAGTGTGGGAAGGAACCAATGACTGGGACAGGGAGTTCCAGGTCTGATCAGTTTTTCAGGGGGTTAGGCTTCCTCATTCCATTCATGGCCCCTCTTTCCCCACTTCATACTCTAGAGTTTATTGTATGGAATTAAGGATTCTATGATTATAGTTCATTATTAGTTTAGTTTATTGTATAAGTCACCCCACCTTCCTCCCCCCCAATCCTTCCATCCCTTTTACAGTCTTTCATTTCACCTGTCAGGTTTGCTTAGAGTTTAAGCTTAACATGATTAACATGAACAACATATGAGGGAGAATATTCAACATTTTAGTCTCTGTTTTTGTGTGAGTTCACTAAGTAGGTCCTGCCCCAAGTCTGTCCACTTTTCTTTAAATTTCATTATGACATTTTTCCTTTATGCTGACTAAAATTCCATCATGTAAATGTACTATAGCTTTGATATCCATTCATCCAGGGATGATTATTTGGTTGATTCCAAATCTTGGCTATTATGAATTGAGCTGCAATAAACATAGTTGCACTAATGTCTCTGTGCTGAGTTATGACATCTTGAGGGTAGATGCCCAATAGAGGGATACCTGGGTCCATTGTTAGCTCTATGTCTATTATGTTCAGGAGCCTCCACACTGCTTTTCACAGCTTTTGAACAAGTTTGTAATCCCACCAGCAGTGAATGAGGGTCCCTTTTTCCTGCATCCTCACCAGCAACTATTGTTGGATTTTTTTGATGATTGCCATTCTGACTTGACTAGGGTGGAATCTCATTGTAGTTTTGATTTGCATTTCCCTGATGATTAAGGATGAGAATTTCTTAAGTGAGAATTGGCCATTTGTGTTTAATCCTCCCTGAATTCTCTGTTGAGATCAATGCCACATTTTATTATTTTTTTATATTTTATTTTTTCATTTTCAGAGAGAGGAGAGAGAGAGAGAGAGAGAGAGAGAGAGAGAGAGAGAGAGAGAGAGAGAGAGAGAGAGAGAGAGAGAGAGAGAGAGAACCAGGGCCACCCCGTTGTGGGTCTGGCTTATGTGGGTCCTGGGGAATTTAACCCGGGGCCTTAGGCACTGGAGGTAAGTGCTTTAACTGCTGAGCCATCTCTCCATCCCTGAAACAATTTTAAAGAACTAGGTTTATGATCAAGCATTATCTCTCATGTGTGAGGTGTTCTGTCCCCAGGCAGGTACTATCATTCACCAGACTAAAGAAAACCCTGAACCTGAATGCTTAAGCTGTGAGCTCTCACATTGGCCTCCTTCCTGAACCTGAATGATCCTGCTGTGTGCCACTGTGCAGGCCTCCTCTCCACCCGGGAAACTGCAGGTGTTGTTCCCATTTGTTTTCCCTAGAGATCCAGACCCAAGCAGGCTGGTGCTCCTCACCAGCATGTAGCTCACTGGGGTGGGTTCCACTCTTCCCCTTTATGGGGCAGATGTGGAATCCACAGGGAGCCCCTTCCCCCCCAACTCTATTGAATAGCTTCCTCCCTTTCACACACACAGCACATCCCACTGACTTTTTTAGTTATGTATAGACCTTGTTGGAGGTAGCTGACTCACTCCTGTGCTCTCTTTTTTGTCCCTATAGCTCAGCAGGCTGGGCAGCAGCCTTTATTTTCTAGCTTTGCATCTCTGTGTAAACCAGAACTGTCTGTGGTGAGAGTTCCTGATCTGGACTAGATTATAGAAGCTGTAGCAGCTGGTGGGAAGCCTGAGGTCAAAGCTGTTGGGCTGTTGAGAGGGTATCCAAAGACCCAGGGGGTGAATAGAGGAGAAAGCCACCAGCCCGAGGGACCTATGTGAAAGAAGAGCTGCCAGGCCCAGGAGCTTGTGCTAGAGGATAGCCTGCCAGATACACTAGGAGAGGTCTGTCAGGGCAGAAAAGTGGATGGCTATGTGGTGAGCAGAGGGAGATAGTAGCACAGAGGTCACCAGAACTTCTGGAAAGTGACTGATGGGTTGTAAGTTTGGGTGACAGGGTGGGCACCAGAGGGAAAGGGAAGGACAGACGACCCCAGAATCACTGGGTAGGGGTCTGATGGGGTGGACGGGCTGGTGTCTGGGTAGTGGGCATAGGAAGAGAGAAAGAAGTGCAGAGGCCACCGGGACCACTGGAGGGTCCTTCTTAGGGGAAAGCGTGGTGTTGGATGGAGGAAGAGTAGCTTGTGGAAGAGAGGTGACCCAGGGGTGCAGGTGCCTGAGTACCTATGGGAGGGAGGAAGGCCATGGGAGAGTAGAGGCTTATAGGAGGGAGGAGAGCCATGGATACTTCTGGGAGTGAGGAGGGCAGTGGGATCGTGGGGACCTGGGAAAGGAGGAGAGCAATTGGGCACCCGAGTACCTGTGGGAAGGAGGGGAACTGTGGGTGCCTGTGTGAAAGAAGAAGGCAGCAGGAGTGTGGGTGTAAGGTGGGGGAGCACAGGTGTGTATGGGAGGGAGGGAGGAAGGTGGCAGGAGTGTGGGTATCTGTGGGAAGATGAAGGCAGTGGGAGCACAGGATTCTGTGCTAGTTTTATTCTTTATCATGATTCAAGATTGAACTGGATGTCAGACCACTCATCTGTAAAAGAGGATATTTTCCTAATGAATGCCTCTTGCTTTACATGGAACAATAACACACTATATATAGTCTGTTTGGTCCACTGTACTAGGTATGGGGGTGAGAACTGAATGTAAAGAATTCTAAGAATTCTTCTCAGCCTCTAAAATTGTAAAATATCATAATCCACAGTTAACACATATAGGAATTGCTTTCTTGTTGCTGGGATAAAATACCTAATCTGTAGCAGTTTATGGAAAAAAAAAAGATTTATAGATTATAGTTTTAAGGGAAAGTTTCACATGATGTCAAAAGCATGGTAGGAACAGATAACCAGCTATCACATCTTCAAATATCAACAATCAGCAGAGAGGAAGTCTCAAAAGTGTGCTCAGTATGTGAGGTGGGGCTGTGCTATATCATCCCAAGCCCACCCCAGCAACATACATCGTCCAGAAAGGCTTCGCCTCCCAGAAGCTCTATTAGCTGATGATCAATTATGAGGCTTAACCACAAATGCATGATGCTATGGTAGATGTAATGCATACAGACCACCACAACAGATCTTCATTAAACAGTAGTATTGTTTTCCTTATTGCTTTGTGAAATTATGTAAAAATCATTGAAAAAAAATTAATGACATTTGTTATTGTAATGGAAATATTTAATGAAATTGGAATTGTTGCTAGGAAAGCAGTGATCAGTAGATTGACCTGTGTCTAAGACTATTTATAATTTTCTTTGCCAGCCTCCTTATAGTTATTCAGTGGGTTTACCTCTGAAATCAGACATACTGGGATCCAAACACCTTTGCTGTGTGACCTTCTTTTAAACTTGCATATCCTCCATGTACAAGAATACATGATATTCATGCCTAGAAAAGCCTAGAAGGAGGCTAGAAGAGACTGTTTTAGAAAAGTAGTTGGCTTAGAAATGAAAACCTAGGGACGTGTTCCTATTTATTGACGTTATTTTAGTGAAGTTTCCCTCTTCTCATTCCCATGAAATTGGTTCATCCAGGCACAGTGGTACATCTGTAAACTCAGTTGGTGAGAAAGCTGGCACACGAGGATCTCTACAGTAGACGAGTTTGAGACCACCTAGGACAGCATAGCAATACTCTGTCATAAAACAACAACAAACCAAAACAAAACACTAAACCCAGATATCCACTCTGTCCTTATGCTGGTTTCCCCATTTCCAGTCTTCTCTATTTCAATCCATTTACAGCTGAAAGCTACACCACAGTCCTTAAACACAGTGTCTGTCACAGCAGAGTCCAAATGTCTTTTCTGATACTCATTTCCTAAATTTCCCCAGCCTGGTTGTAGCTTCCGTTCACGTTTATTCCTTCAAGGATGGTTCTTGAAACACCATTCTTCCTCAATTTTCCTGTATGTTCACATTTCCCTGTTTGCTTCATTTTGTCTTGTCTTCAAAGAATTATCGGCTATGAGGCTATATAATACATATCCAGTTGTTATTCAGTAAAAGATGGTGATACCTTCTGAGAAATGTGTCATTTGGTGATTCTGTCTTTGTGTGCACATTGTAGAATGGACTTAAATCAATCTCGAATTTTGTCTGTAGGTAGGCTGTACAGTATAGCCCATTGATTCTAGGCTAAAACATGCATATACATAACATGCCATAATGCTATTTGTAGATACTCAGTACAATGAAATTTAATTGTAAGCACTCTTGCATCTAAACATACTGGACAGATTTGCTTACCCAGCGTATTCATAAAATAAGAAGTGCTTGGTTTTGCACTACAAAATTTCATTTGGTGATGGAAAATTTTCAGTTCCACTGTAGCCTTATGGGATGATACATATACACATGTATGTATCCATATTTGTGTGTGTGGCGGGGTCTGGCCTTGGCTGAAACAGTTATGTGTGTGATGTACCTAGAGACTATGTATGATTTAAGTTCAGTAATAGTAATAGTGCATTGCACATTACAGAACTCTTGGAACAAATGTGTCTGACTACTCTGTTTTCTTTTATTCTCTAAAGACAGATCAAGTAGTACCAACTTCAAAATAAACATTAAGTACTTGGTGTCTTGGAGTTGTTTTGAAAGATAATTTGATGAGAAAGTACACTTTGATCTACAACACAACAGTCCCAGAAAATTGTTTTATAATTTTACTCTAGAAATCACTGAAAATGTTGGTTAAATTACATAACCATGTGGGTATGTTAACTTCAGTACTTTAATATTTTTTAACTTTCTTCTATTTTGGAGAAAGGGAAGTTAGATTTTTATTTTGTTCACAAACATGCATCTACTTACATATAAGTTTAATAATTATCTTTGATTCTTACAGGTGTATAATATATTGTATTTTCCTATTGAACTATGAAAAAAACAAGCAGCTATTTTTCAAGTACCTTTAGAATCAATTCCTATGCTCCCATTATTTTT
>PVHP010033548.1:0-19579 GCA_004024765.1 Zapus hudsonius
TGCACTTGTAGTGTCACCAATACTTCCAGAATTTCAATCTTGGTTTTTTTCCTTTTGAGACAAAACATTTTCCTTCCTCTTCTGTCTCACCTCACCACTCAAATACACCCACCCACCCAGCCTCCCATAAACAGGTTTCAGTGCACAGCACAGTATTTCTTTCTTAAACCAAACTGCATATCTCCAACCATCAAAATTCAGATTTTTCAGCCAGGCGTGGTGGCACACCTCTTTGGTCCCAGCACTTGAGAGGCAGAGGTAGAAGGAGCGCCATGAGTTCAAGGCCACCCTGAGACTACATGGTGAATTCCAGGTTACCCTGGGCTAGAGCAAGACCCTACCTCGGAAAACAAAACAAGTTTAAAAAATTCAGATTTTTCCCTAAAATGTTGTTAAACAGATGTCTCTAGAGGAGTTTTAAAGGTAGAGTTCATAGATTGCAGTATGAGGGGAGGAAGGAAAGGGCCGGAAGAGAGTGAATGAAGCACCAGCTAAGCAGACCAGCACTGACCACACAGGTTTGCACAGAAAGGGTGAGCACACCCTGTTTGATTTCCTGGTCCGGCCATCTGACAGTCTCCAATAACAGATTGATTAAAAACATTCCTTACTATAATTGGGTAGAGTGGATTCCCTGTAAAATTGACCTTGCTGACTCTGCTGGTCAGTTTGTTTCTAGGAATGCTGTATTTCTCCAAGTCCTTTCCACACCGTTCACTTTCTTTTGTGGGCATAGCTGAGAAATCTCATCAGAACATGTCATTCAGGAAGGCACAGTGCAAAGGCTCAGGTGGTGTTTGTAGTGTAGATGAGTGAGAAGCTCCGTAGATCTGTGTTAAATGTTTTTATTTATTTGTAAGGAGAGAGAGGGCAATAAAGTGAGAGAAAAGATAGATAGATAGATAGATAGATAGATAGATAGATAGATAGATAGATAGACAGACAGACAGACAGGCAGACAGGCAGGCAGGCAGGCAGGCAGACAGGTAGATAGATAGATAGATAGATAGATAGATAGATAGATAGATAGATAGATAGATAGATAGATAGATAGATAGATAAGAATGGGTATGCCAGGACCTCTTGCTACTGCAAACAAATTCTAGATGCATGACCACTTTATGCATCTGGCTTTACATGGGTACTGAGGGATCAAGCCTGGGCTGGCAGGCTTTGCAAGCAAGTTCCTTTGACTATTGAGCCATATTCCCAGCCACTTCATAAATCTTTTTCTTTCTTTTAAAAATATTTTTATTTATTTAAGAGAGAGACAAAGAGAAAGAGAGAGAAAGAGAGAGAGTGGGCAAGACAGAGCCTCCTGCTACTATAGATGAACTCCAGACACGTGTGCCATTTTGTGCATCTTGCTTTCCATGGGTATTGAGGGATTAAACTCAGGCTGCCAGACTTTGCAAACAAGAGCCTTCAACTGCCATACCATCTCTCCAGCCCCCTCTATAAACCTTTAAAATATATATTTAAAGTTTTAAAAATTATTTATTTGCAAGGGGGGAGAGAGAGAGAGAGAGAGAGAGAGAGAGAGAGAGAGAGAGAGAGAGAGAGAGAGAGACTACAAACAAACTCCAGATGCCTGCCCCACTCTGTGCATCTGGCTTTATGTGTGCACTGGGGAATCAAACCCCAGGTTGTTAGGCTTGGCAGGCAAGTTCCTTACCACTGAACAGTCTCTCCAGCCCTCTATTTTAAACATTTAATGAGAAATCATAATAGGTTGTTGTGTTTTCTTTTTCAGGTTTCCTATAAGATGATTACAAAATGTTAAAATTTTTCTTAGGTTTAAATATACAATTTTATTATATTTTAATTAAGCATCTAAAATAATTACAATAATCCAAACATTAAAGTTTTTCAACACCATTTAGGTTTTATTGTGTGCATTTACTTTTTTATTGAGCAAATAATTCCTTTTTCTTTTGTTTTATTTATTACTTTATTTTTGTTTTTCAAGGTAAGTTCTCCTGTAGCTCAGGCTGGCCTGGAATTCACTATGTAGTCTCAGGGTAGCCTAGAGCTCATGGTGATCTTCCTACCTCTGCCTCTGGAGTGCTGGGATTAAAGGCGTGCGCCATCACACCCGGCTGATTTCCTTTAAGCACTGGATTTGCAGAGATTGTGTGGAGATATTGGAAGGGTTTTCATCTGATCTTGTGATTTTTGTTTTTATGACTTTTTTTATTCTGATTTTGTTTCGAAAAATTGCCTAACCTAAAATTGCCCTTGGAACTAATTTTGCAGAGTACAGCTCAGTGGCTTTAGAGTTCCAGAGTGTTACAGCTCAGTGGAGTCATCATCCCAGAGTGTTACAGTTTAGTGGTGTCATAGTGGCAGAGGATTACCTCACTCCCCACAGAACCTCTTCTTCAAGCTTGCTTGCTATTCAGCCCTTACCCTAAACTCCTGAAACCACAAAGAAGCCTTCTGTCTCTGTGGCTTTTTTTTTTTTTCCCCAGGTAGGGTCTCACTCTAGCCCAGGCTGACCTGGAATTCACTACGTAGTCTCAGAGTGGCCTTGAACTTATGGTGATCCTCCTACCTCTGCCTCCCGAGTGCTGGGATTAAAGACGTGAGCCACCACGCCCGGCTTCTGTGGCTTTTTTATTGTAAATATATCATGTACAGGGAATAAATGGAGTCATGCAATATGTGGTTTATTTTATTTGGTTTATCTAATCTTAGCATATTATCTTCTATTATTCTACAATTAGCCTAATTACTGTTAAATTTTTATCCAAATATTTTTTCTTAAATAATGTTTTTCAGACTGAATTCAGGCTCGCTCGAGACACGCCATTTCCTGGTAGACTCTTACAGCACGACCTTGAAAGGAACTACTCAAGTCGACAAGGTATTGCCAGTGAGTTGGGAACGGATACAGTTCACCTCAGAATTAATTGTTTAATGTTGTTAAGTTACTAGATGATTATAAACATGAACTAAAAAAATTAAATGATTCATTGATCACAAATTGGTTTGGTATTTGTTTAAATCAGAATTGGCGATCTATGTATATATGTATATATCATATATATTACAGTAGATTATTTCCTATACAGAAAAAATAACCTGTTTGTAATATTTTGGAGGTTAGTCTACACTAGAAGAAAAACATGTTCCAAATACTATAACTAGAAAAAACTAGGCAATTAGCAAAACTGAGAGCAGGGGAATGCAGATATTTAGGAAATAAGGAACCATTGGATAGTGAGGAGTAATCATACTGTCAGACGTAAATACAAGTATTTTCCATCAAAGCCTTCAACTTGCTGGGTATCCCTTGAATTTTGTTGAAAAGAATGGCTCTTGATGCTTCCCTTTGTCTTCCTCATTCTGATTTTGTTGGTTTGGGGTGGGATCTGGGAAAGTGTATTTCAGTAGCACCACGTGCTTCCAGTGGACACGGTTTATGAAGCACTCTTTGACAGACACTGTGTGGTAAGATCTGGCTAGACTTCTGAAATGTGTATATATATATATATATATATATATATATATATATATATATATATATTTAAATCAAGAAGAAATCCCCTTTAGGACATTTGAATCATAGTTTGTTGCCAGCTTTTGGTGGTAAGCTGGTGTTAAACACTATTAAATTCTTACAGACAGCCAGACTCTGCCTCCTAGGAGCATGGGCCGCCCATTCCCTCACCCCCAACAATGCCTTTTGTCCCTGGGGGCTTGCCTACACCTAGGAGACTTTGAAAAGAATAGATCATTCAAGGCCCCTAGGTTGTCCCCCTCATCACTGTGTAAGCATAATGTGACTTTGCGTATTGCTTAGTTTCTTCCTTTTTTATTTTCTGTACTCTGGGCTTTTCTTTGGCCTCAGATAGTCTGCCTGGATTTCCTTTTCCTGTCCTCACCTCTCATCTTGGCCAGTTGTTGGATTCAGCACCAACCAAACTACAGTCCCAAAGCGCCTTGCCTTTCTCTCAGTTCCACACACGTGGACTGAGCGGGCACTGTGTTCTTTTGGGGGTTTGTTTTTATTTCAGGCACAGAGCTATAGATGTAAACCTGGAGATTCTCAACAAGTTTTTTTCAATGTCTTTTAATTGTGTATTTCCTTCACATTTTAAAAAATAGTCTTGTAACCCTCCCCCAAACTCATGAATAAAACTCTCCGAAAGCTTTTCTTGAGCTCCAGCAAGGAGTTAGTATCTAGATTTGTAGTTGGCAGCTAGGTAAATTTATTTTAGTGGTAAAGTATTATTAAATGTTTGCTAATGAGGAAATAGTATGGATATATTGATTTTGTGAACCTGAGATACAAATAAAATTTTATATGTAACTAATGACCAATAAATGAAAAACTGAAATTTAGAGAAAAATAAACCTAACTGGCTTTTACTTAAAAGATTTCATTCACAACCATTCTCTGTGACTCATTCGATATGCCTTAACTATATATCCACTTCCAATGTGGCTCTTCCATAATGTTGTGCAGTATTATGTGAAGAAAATCACACAAGTTTTAATATTATCTGGACTTCTACACTTAATTTTCTGCTTCCAAAGGCATAAAACACTGAAAAAATTATAAGTACCATTTTATTAGGAAACTCTTGGGCACTTCTGATTAATAAACATCATTTTGATATTTATCCATTATAATTAATTTCAGTCCATTCCTTACTTTTTAAATTAAACATATTATAATCAGCACAGATTAGCCAGAGGAATTTTCCATCAAAAGGAAAGAAACTTGAATTTTTAAAAAACTCATTCCTCTAGACCATGATGTGTGATTTCTTTTAGGCTTTTCGCATTCATTTTAAAATTAACTCTTGAGTCCTTGAAGTTTTGCAAGAGCCAAATATCCTATGGACACTCACATACAACAAAATCTTAGTTAACTTCATCTTAATTGATTAAATCCTCTAGTTCAGGATTTCATAATATGTTTATGGAGGGGAAGAAGCAATGTTTGGCTCCTAAGATTGTGATAAATCACTGGGAAGTCTAGAGGCAGGATTTTGAATATCAGAAATATCATAAAGACCAGGCTGAGTGGACATATGTGGCACTGTGCTGTCCCTCCAGCCACCATCTGGCTGTCACCCACGCATGTGCCTATCCACCCATGAACTTGGTATAAAGCACAATAACATTGGAGCCAATTATAGACCTTTATGCCTCTGAACACTGCTTCTGAAATCATTCATTGTTCTTGTTGTAAAAGACAAGAACTTCTGACTTTCTTTTTATTAGAGACAGCACACAAAGTACATTTCCAGTTAAGCTGTAGTTATCTAGGAAAGCATTTTATCTACTGTTCTCTAGGGAATTTAGATCCTACCAAGAACATAAGGACTGTAACATGAGGCCCATCTTTCAATGAGTTTGTACATTTAATTGGTAAGACAGGGATAGGTTAAATAGCAGCAGCAGAGGAAAGGGTTCACTGAAGTTGGCCATGTAGTGAATGTAGTTTTGATGTGGGTGTTTATATTCACATAAATATACATATTTTAATTAATTCTTTTGTTTCTCAATCAGTTCGAGGATTTTATTCGTGTGGGTTACAAGGCCTTCACACCTAATCTTGTGTGTCTCTTGCTATTTATTGTAAGGTATATATCACATTGATAGTAAGCTTATCATGCTGATACTGATCATAATTTGCATAGGGTAGGAGCTGAAAAGCATGGGAATTAAATTCTTTAATGCTTCTGTCTCTATTCCATGTCTTTAAAGCTCAAGTCTACCTCTTAAATTGAGAATTGACGGACTTGGAGTGTTAATAAGAGAACCCAATTGAAATTGAGATTATGTATTGAGTTATTTTTATCATCTTTAGCTGACTGATTATCTTGAATACTTACTACAGTTAATCCTTGAACTGTTTTTTTTTTAATTTGGTTTTTATAACTGTCTTTTGATTCAAAACCAGCTGACACAATCCTGTTGCTTGGGTATTCTCCCAGCAGGTGGTCATGTCCTGTGTTGATTGATGCACCTGATGAGAAGCATCATTGTTAATTGACTCTAGTTCATGCTCCTCGGCTGGGAGATGGGTCAGTAGGTTTGCAGTGCATGCAGGACAGTTATCTGAGTGCACAGGACACGGAGACAGTAACATCCCTGCGGCTTGCTGGTTGGCTAACTAGTCTAGCAGAGTTTGTGAGTTCCAGGCTAAATGAAAGGCCTTCTTTCAAAAAATATGGTGGAAAGTGATTGAGGAAGACACCCAATTTCAAACTCTGGCCAACACGTGAATGCATATACCTGTGCACATACATCCACACACATATGAAGATACATACACACAGGCACCCACACATCATAAACACACACACACACACACACACACACACACACACACACGATGTGGGATATGAGCACTGGTTAAGGTAGATATGAGATACTTTGACCTTGCAGACCTGAAGAAGCTAGCATATACCATTACTTTAAAGCTTTAATAAGAGCTGTGTGGAACTGATTTTAAGTTGTTATCTTATTGTCCGTTGGCTTCCAAAGAACAGACTCACTTCCTAGCTTTGGTGTTCCTTTCACCGAGTCATTTAAGCAGCAGAACTGGGTGGTGATCTCAGCCCCAGTTCACTGCTTCCTGCTCAGGCTCAGCCCTGCCTTTCCAAGCACTGCTTGCAGTTGATGTTCTCCCTATAGAGGAAAATGCAGTATTAAAACTGCTACCTTTGACCCAGTGCTAAAATCGTAAATCTCTTTTGAGAACATTTCTTGATTTTTCTCAAATCGTTCTACATCCTTCTAGTTTTTTAAGATTATATGTTAATACCCACCTGTCCCTAAATCTACCTAGAAAGAATCTTCATTATCAGCCTGACACACATATGAAAATACATTCTTTTTCTGTCCTGTGTTTTTGCACATCCTTCTAATTGCTTCATTTCATAGCCATTTTCCTCCTAGGATATCAGCCCAGTCACATCAGAGATGTCATCTGACAAGATTGTGTCACCACCTGAGGGCTGTCACACACACTCTAGACCCTAACTGCACATATTCTAGATTTATTGACACCCCTGTTGGTGTCCTAGCGATATCGTCTACTAACAGTAGCTGAACCCACAAAAAAGTGCTGAGTGAGCTTTACATCTACTCTCCCAAAGTACTTTCTGTGTAGACCTATAGCGAGTCATGTTTATGTAGCTTTGTGATAAACTTTTTGATATTTTGAAGGAGATGGAAGAGTAATAAGTCCTTCGCTTCGTAATAAAGCATCATTCATCTCAACAAACGTGCCAGAACTCTGTGGGCTGGATATGAAAACTGCCACAAGCTCCTTATCAGCATTTGGAGATTCTTCCATTCAGACACCTTCCAAGTCCAGGCTCCGGCAGGGCTGTCATAGTGCTGGCCCAAATGTCTCTGGTAATGAGGGACGGTCGTCTCGGTAGTGAGTGTTAGCCTTTGGCATTGGAGTCAGAATCACCAAGGGACAATAGCACGAGAGTGGTTCCGTACCTTCATCCAACCCATGGATGGAGCAAGGGAGGAACTCTTTGGCACACACAGAACGCAGAGTTTAAATCGGAGGCAGACAGAAACAACCTCAACCTTGAGTAAGTAATTTCAAACATGGAAAGCTGTGGGAACATCCTAGAAAAGATATCCGTAGGTTCCAGAGTTCTCCAAATATAAGGTGACTTTAGTTTCAAGCTTTAAAAGATTTGTCTTAATTAAGTAATGTATATATCATTTTCAATAGGTGATCATATTAATTTGGTGAGCTCATCAATGCCATCATTTCCTATTCTCCAGCGTTCTTCTGAAGAGAAAATTCTTTACTCAGACAGGTTGACCCTAGAAAGGTGAGGACAATTTATTTTCTCTTTTTGACTAGGTAATACATAGACATGATATGTTTTCAAAGATGAAAATGTCTCTCTCCATATCCCGTCCTGTTCACCATCTCTCTAGTTCTCCTACCTAGATATAATCTTTTTTTTTTTTCAATTTTCCAATTTAGCCATTCAGAGGTATGGTGTATCTATATGTAAAAGTTCTCGGCTATATTTCAAGGAGAACTTTGTTGTAATTTCAGAATATGGTTCTGTTCGTCAGCTTTGCATTACTTTTGTACTTCAGGCTGGTTCACAATTGAGATGGTTTCAGTCCATGGTCACTTGGTCCATTGCTCAGGGCCTGTGATGAGGCAGTTCTGCCTGGCAGGACAAGGACACCCCTTACAGAGGGCAAGCCGTGATGAGAAGCAGCGAGGGGCTCGAGTCCCAGTGATGCTTCCATGGACTCTCTCCATGGACTCCACCACCTGCTGACAGTGGTGTAGACTGGGAACTAAGCCTTAGCACGTGGGACACTTAGCCAGACCACAGCAGTGAGACTGACGGAATGCCGTCCTCACGTGGGGGTGCTGCACCCTATCTAAGCCGGATCCCTGTTCCCTCGCTGGCCTCATTTCTCCCTGTCATTCTGCCTGGACACACCAAACGAGCTTTGTGCTGGCTGCTCCTTCTCTCTGGAACGCTGGGCCTCCACATATCCGCTGACTCCTGACCTCACTGGAAGTCTCCCCTCAGATGTCCTCATCTCAGGGGTGACTTTCTCTGCCCCTTCTCCACATTGCAGACCCCGTCACCCTCACATGACTCAGCCCCTTCTCTGCTTTCCTTTTCTCCTGAGCACTTACTGTCCTCTGGCATCAGGGATTCACTCAGGTTTATTATGTGTGCTTTCCTACTGGAACACACATCCCATAAACAACAGGGCCCTTTCCTCATTCTTGTGTCTCTGGCACCTAGAACAGAGCCCAGAACAAAATGGGCTCCTGATAAACATTTACAAGTGAAAGAATATACTTAAGAATTGACCACCTTCTTTATGGCCAGGCAAGTGTCTGTGATAGAAAGGTGGAAGAATTCCACACCTACCCTCAGTGGCATCTCAGTAGACACCCATCCCTACCACCCACAATGCCTACCTTTAGCTCACAGTGAGCTGTCATGGACCCCTGGGTAGTTGGGGGAAAGGTCTGTATAGGGTCTTGTGATGGTTTCGGTTGATTGTGAGGGATCATCTAGATGAGGTTGACTGAGGTGGGAAGACCCGTCTTAACTGTGGGGACTCCATTCCATGGGCTGGGGTCCTGGACTGCATGCAAAGGAGTCCGGAACCAATTTGTGAAGTCAAGAAAACCAGCCGGCAGCTAGGAGATAACCTGGCCTGATTCCTTGAGGTCCAGTCGGTAATAGCAGTGACAAGCACCATGTCTGTCAGGGGACAAAGGGTCAAGTGTTCATCTAGTCCTGGAAAGAAGTACTTGGTCCTGGCTGCTAGGAGAGTAATACCAGGAAGGAAACAGACGCTGCACGCAGCCAGCGTGGGGGTCAGCATGGGTAGGAGCTGTGACAGCCCAGGGCTTCCCATGTGCGTGCGTGATGTTTTGGGGGACTGACGGGGGTGAGAGGTTGTATTTGGATTCAAGAAAGTGACCTTAGCTCAAGCCCCAAAAGTTCATGAAGTAGTACAGAAGGTTCTTTTCCTCTCGAGGTAATACCTGTTGCAGAAATCAGGTGAAACAGAAGCCAGAGACTGTCAATTAGTTTAACTGTGAGAAAGAGAGAAAACTACGGCAGGAAAAAGAAGCAGTTCAAGTTTTTGCCAAGCTGGCACACAAAGACATAAACTTTAGTATATTCATTTTTTTTATTTTCTAATATAATTAAATTCATTCAATACCCTAGTAAAAGTTTTGATTATAAATACCCAGCAATATATAAAGTGCACAACAGATCTATAGATTTCTAATATATTAACACAAACTGCATGACTACGTACAGTGCATCCTACAGCCAGAGAGGTGGGATGGGACATGACTGTGGTTGAGAGCAAGCGAGTGTATTTATAATTAATCTGTAATTTGTACGCCAGACATATCAACTATGAGAGCATAAGACATGAGGTAAATTCAAAGATTAAACTATTTCCTAATATTTTTGCTCTTGTTCTCTTTTAAACCAATTTCTTCAGGATCTCTTTTTTTTTCAGTTTTATTTATTGGTAAGGAGAGAGACAGAGACACAGAGAGAATGGGCATGCCAGGCCTCTTGCCATTGCAAACAAACTCCAGATGCATACACACAGCTTTGTTCATCTGGCTTTACATGGATCCTGGGGAATTGAACCCAGGATGACTGGCTTTGCAAGCAAACACCTTTAACTGCTGAGCCATCTCTCCAGCCCAGGATCTTATTTTTTAGAAATCACATCTTTGCTAATCTTTAACATTCATATTATGTTTTTGCTAACCATTCTTTATTATTAGGAGAGTTTTGATCACTTCCACTTGTAACACTCTTATGTTTTTGACTCTTACATTAACTTGATTTTTACAGAAGTGAACTATTTCTTGTAATCCTCCCTAATATTTACATACCAACAGAGCTGTGCTTTCCCTGGAAGTCTCCTTTGAATCTCCAGGGGGCATTGGATAGCACCTCTTGACTGGCTTAGGTGACTAAATTGGTAGAACTCTTCAGGGGACTTGCATTTACTTAATTCACACACACTACTTAGAACAGACTGTACAGTACAGCAAAATACATACCGTATTAACGTTTCATCCTCCCCGGTAGCACTGTGCTCTGCAAAGTTCAGAGTTGATGTTGAACAGTTAACCTTCTGAGGAAATGTTCAGCATGGAGGGCCTTATGCTCAAAGGATTTCAGAAGGATCTGTTTTATCAGAGTGAGCTGTGGATGGCCTCACTTCTTACTCTGGTGAAGATGTCATCAAGTTCACACATCTATAGATCTGAAAGAAACCCTTTAATGTAGTTTCTGCTGTGATGATTTAGTACCTGAGGGAAGTTTTGATATCAATGGACTGATAATGCCAGAGGCATTTTTCTGGCTTTTCAGCTTTTTTTTTTTTTTAAAAAAAAAAAAAAAAACTATCTAACTTTGTATCACAGAAGAGAATTGCATTCAGAAGTTTTCTAATGTTAATTTTATGTGAAATAATTGACATTGGAGATTTTTAAGTGAGTCAATTTAGACTTACCTTCAGTAATCACCCCATCAAAATCTATTATTTTTTTGTGCATAATTAACAATTAAATTTAGGTCACACAGTAGAGAGAGGCTGGAAGTGGCCCAACTTATTGTCTTCTCATTAACTTTTCAACTTTATTTTTCTAGGCAAAAGCTGACTGTATGTCCTATCATCGATGGGGAAGAACACCTTCGTTTGCTGAACTTTCAACACAATTTTATAACTCGGATCCAAAATATTTCCAATCTACAGAGGCTAATATTCTTGGACTTATATGATAACCAGATTGAAGAAATAAGTGGACTTTCTACTCTGAGATCCCTCCGTGTCCTCCTGCTGGGGAAAAACAGGTGCTCCTTGCTTATAGCCTAGTGTGATCTGTAAGACTAATGTGTTGTGACCAATGGTGCATAGATGTTTAACTCAGAATTGAATAAGACCTTGGCATTATCAGAGTAAAACTGTACAGAGATCATTGTGGCAAAGCTCTGGCCTAGAATGCATTAGGCCCTGGGTTTGACCCTCTAATACTGGAGGAAAAAGATTCAATTATAATTTCTTTTATGGAATTCAGTCTGGCAATTTTTATTTCTATTGCTGTAGTGCCATCTTATCTGAAAGTAATTGGAAGCCTTTGGCTTTAACTAGGACATATTTTAAACATGGACATTCAGTTTAGGCTTGTGTGTTTGACTGCTGTTCTTCCTAGTGTATGACTGAGGGAGACACTGTGACTTCGGAGTTGTCAGATCAGTGACTGAGTCTCTTCCCAGAGTGGTTTCAGTATGTTTTACTTCACATGCTGTTCCTGTCATACAGCTTTGCCAGCTACGTAATTCCTACTTTTTCCCAGGAGGCTTCTTTATGACTTTTCTCTTTATTCAGTTTTACTAAGTAACTTTTTGCAATACCTTGAAAGAAGGGTTGTTATTTTAATAAAGTCTACAAATGAGTGATATCCTTTCTTTTTATAAAAATATTTTTTTCTTTTTTTCATCTTTATTGTCAGTAATTAGATACATTGCACGAGCAAATCTTATGATGGTACCCCCATTGCCTCCTTTCCTGTCCCCAACCCACTGGGGGCCCTCCTCAGTGTGCTTGCTGGACTAGTCTATGGGATAGGGGGTTATGGATTGTATGAGAGGGAGCCACTTTTTTTCTCCCCCACCATGGCTCTCACAATCTTTTTGCCCCCTCTTCCTCTCAGATCCCTGAGTCATGGTGGGTGAGTTTTAGGTTTGTTTTACTGTTGAGGTTTGAGTCTCTGGATTTCTGCTTTGGATTGTGTTGATATCCTCAGTGTCTATCTCCATTATTCTTTGCCAGGTTATCTGACTTGCTGTGGAGGTAGATCTTTTGCTCATCTCGCCACTTCCTCATAGTTTTTGCTTGGGCTGTATATCATAAATTAGCGGTGGTTTGTCTCCTGCCTGGGTGACAGGTGGCATCTTAGGTCCTGTTGGTCAAATTAGGTTGTCCATGGTTCTTGCTGGCTTCTGAAACATACAAACAGAATCTCCAACAGTGAGATCAGTATAGGCTAAATGAGACAAACACTGTTAATTTGGCAGGATTCTAATATGTATAGCTTCTCTGTAGACCTCTGGTTAGTGGGGGCTTCCCCTTGGAGCCCAGGTTCTTGGTCCTTATAAGGGTTTTCCATGTATCCCAGTTCCACTTAAGGGTTACCTGCCCCTGAGCAGATATCTTAGCCAATTAGCAAGCCATTGATTACTCACCTAGGTTTAGCTCCACTATTACACAGGTGAGTACTTCTTGGCTTACAGGTCTCTACCACATAGCAGTGTCTTCATCATTCTTGTAGCATCATTCAGTGTTGTAGATCAGTGACCTCTGCGTTCTTAGAATATCTTTGGTCAATTTCCCCTGCAGCTCATGTAACTTCTTCCAGCACTACACATGCTACTGTCTAGGGTCTGGTTACCATTCTGGATTAAGCAGAGTCTCTCAGTGTGTGATGACAGTCTGTGGTATCTTTAGCAATAGGGTCTCACCTTTTGCCAAGACAGGCTTATGTAAAAATATTTCAAAAACCTTTATATTTATTTGCAAACCCAGAGAGAAAGAAGAGAAATGGACAGAGAGAATGGACCTACCAGGGCCTCTAGCCACTTCAAATGAACTCCAGATGCATCTGCCACTTTGTGCATCTGGCTTAACATGGGTACTGGGGAATCAAACTTGGGTTGTTAGGCTTTGCAGGCAAGCTCTTTAACTGTTGAGCCTTCTTTGCAGCCCATGATATCCTTTCTTAACTGTTTGTTGCAAGATTTATGGTTTTGAAACCCTGATAACAAAGACCAATTTATTTATTTTATTATATTTTTTTCAAAGACAAATTAATAAAAGAAAAATGTGTCATCCATGTAATTCAGTAGTCCATAGATATGAAGACACAGAAGCAGGGAAACGACAGGTTTTTATGCTTAGGTTTGAGGATTCGTAGAGACATATGATTGGACAGAAGTGCATATGACCTGATGGTAGCAGACTGGAGAATTTAGCAAGGCCTATTTGGTCTTTTTATTCATTCCCCCCCACACACACCTTGTTTTTAGCTGCTGGCAAGGATCCCTCTGGACTGAGGGTCTTGTGATGTGTTTTCAAATGCAGATCCAAGAATTCTTCTTTAAGGTTAAAGTGACCTTCCTGCTTCTCTAGTGACCTAACCTGCTTTCAGCTTGTGTTACTCCATAAACCAAAGTGCCCTGGGTGTTCTTAGCCTCTCCTTTCCAGGGCCCAGTGATGCTTCTCTGAGTTTCCATCACTGTAGTTTATTACCCACAATTCCATCTTTACATTAAGCATGAAGGTGGTTTGAGAATTTAGAATGTTCTAGCTTGAAGTGCCCTTAGAAGTATGCTTCTTCATTTCACTGATGTAGACATGGAGAAGTGAGTGAATTTTGCCAGTGATACCACCCCAGGAGTATGCTTCCACAGCAGCCCCTGAGCAAAGCCAGGAGGGAGGCTAACCTGCACCAGAAGGCTTTCTCTCCTTCCTGGGTGCTCCTTGTTAGCGCTCCCAGACATTCTACTTCCTGATTCTCGGAGTTACTGATTTCTTTGTCTAACTCACATTTATCCCTTGGCACCGTTGTCTAGGTCCTGCTTTACTCCTTTGAGTCAAGCTATTTCCTAGAGACATTTGTAATCTCTAGTTTTATTTTTTAACATGTTTATTTATTTATTCAGTGTGTGTGCATGTATATGCACCCCAGATGTCTGTGCTACTTAAAAAAAAACTTTATTATCCAAAATCATATACATTGTATGAGCAAATATTGTGTTGTTATCCCCATCTCTCTTCTTCTTGTCCCCAATCCACTGGGTATTCTCAGTGGACATACTGGATCAGTCTATGGGGAAGGGAGCTATGAATAGCACAAGAGGCAGCCAGGTTTGCCCATGTTGTTGCTGAGGGGGCAATGTCTCTGGATATTCCCCCCCACCATGGCTCTTACAGTCTTTCCACCCCCATTCCATTCAGTTCCCTGAGTTGTGGTGGGTGAGTTTTAAGAATGCTTTATTGTTAAGATCTTAAAGGTCTCTGTACTTCTGCTTTGGGTTGTGTTGGAAATTGTTGGTGTCTGTCTCTCTTATTTATCTTGGGTTGACTGATTGGCTGTGGTTACAGGTCTCTTGCTTGTCCTGCCACTCTCTCAAGGGTTTCATTTGGAGTCTACACGATAGGCCTGGGGGGTTCATCTCTTGCTGGAATGTCAGCCATCTGCCTGTGGCTCATTGGTAGAGTTGGAATGACCATGGCTCTCTCACTGCCTTCTGAAAAATACAATCTCCATTGGAGAATGAGATCACTATAGGTTAAATGAGACACACATTTCTAATTTGGCAAGATTCTATTTAGATTAGCCTCTCTGGTAATGGGAATTTCTCTTTGGAGCCCAAGTTTTTGGTTCCCATAGGATTTTGCCCTGAGTCCCAGTTCCAGTTAAGGGTTCCTTGTTACTGAGTGGATTTCATGGCCAATTTAAAAGCTGTTGACTACTCACCCCCCAGGTTTTGGTGCCTCTAGTGCACAAGTGATTACTTCTAGGCTCATTGATCTCTCCCAGAAGGAAGTGTGTTCAGCCTTCTCATGGCAACACTCTGTATTTTATATCAGTGGTCTTTGCTTTCTCCAAGTATCATTGACCAATTTCCCCTGGCCGCTTATGTAGTGCCTTCCAGTACTACACGTGCTACCATCTGGGGCCTGGTTACCATTCTGGATCTTGCAGGGTCTTTTGGTGTTGTTCGATGACTTTCTATGGTTTCTTCAGCAATAGGATCTTACCTTTGGCCTGGGGTGGGTATTCAAGAGCTTTGACAGAATCCTATCTTATTTTGGGGACCTTGTGGGTCTCTTTGATCAACAGCTCAGTGTGGGAAGGATCTAATGACTGGGACAGGAAGTTGCAGGTCTGATCAATTTTTCATGGGGTTAGGCTTCCTCCCTTTCTATTCACAGCCCCTCTTACCATACGATGCCCACTTCTTCCTTGAGAGCTTACTGTATGAAAGTAAGGATTTTATGATTTCAATTCATTATTGGTTTAGCTTATTGTATAAGTCCCCCCCCCAATGTCCTTCCCCCTCCCCTCCCCATTCCTTCCACCTCTTTCACAGTCTCTCCTTTCCCCTGACAGGTTTGCTTAGGGTTTAAGCTTATCCTGGTTAGGAACTGCATATGAGGGAGAATATGCAACGTTTGACTGTTCTTTTGTAAGTTTGCTCCAAGTTGCCCCACTTTTCTTTAAATTTTATTATGTCATTTTCCTTTCCACTGAGTAGAATTCCATTGTGTAAATGTACCATGACTTTGATACCCATTTGCCCAGGGATGGGCATTTGGCCTTGATTTCAATTCTTGGCTATTATGAATTGAGCTGCAATAAACACGGTTGTGCAAATGTCTCTGTGCTGAGGTATGACATTTCGTGGGTAGATGCCTAGTAGAGGGATAGCTGGGTCCATTGGTAGCTCTGATGTCCATTCTGTCAGGAGCCTCCACAATGCTTTCCATAGTGGTTGAACGAGTTTGCAATCTCACTAGCAGTGAATGAGGGTTCCTTTTTCCCCCCAAATCCTCACCAGCAGCTATTTTTGTTGGATCTCTGTATGATTGCCATTTTGACTGGAGTAAGGTGGAATCTCATTGTAGTTTTAATTTGCATTTCCCTGATGATTAGGATGATGAGCTCTTTCTTAAGTGAGAATAGGCCATTTGTGTTTCCTCTTTGTGAATTCTCTGTTGAGATCAATGCCCCATTTTTGTGTGGGGGCTGTTTGATTTTTTATTTATTCTTTGAGTTTTTTTTGAGTTCTAGATCTTAGACCCCTGTCTGTATTATAGCTGGCAAAAATCATCTCCAAGTTTGATGGTGGTCTATTGGCTCTGAGTATGGTATGTTTGTCTGTACAGAAGCTTTTAAGCTTGATGAGGTCCCATTGTTGCACTTCCTGGCCTCTTGGAGATTTGCTCAGAAAGTTTTTCTCCGATCTCATGGAGAGTTCCTTCTATCTTTTCTTCTAGGGTTCTCAGGGTTACAGGTCTAATGTTGAGGTCCCTCCCTGATCCATTTGGAGTTGATTTTTGTGCATGGTGAAAGGAGTGGGTCTATTTTCATTTTTTTACACATGTTTATCCAATTTGTCCAGAACCATTTGTTGAAGATGCTGTCTTTATGCCAGTGAACACTGTTTCTGTGCCACTTTTATCATATGGCTTTGCATGGGTTCTGATGAATTGAACCTGGGCCAACAGGCTTTGCAAGCAAGCACCTTTAACCACTGAGTCATCTCTCTAACCAAAACTGTATCCATTTTTTACAAAATATTTATTTATTTGTGCATGTGTATATTGGTGTGTGTGTGTGTGTGTGTGTGTGTGTGTGTGTGTGTGTGTGTGTGTGCACGTGCACCAGGGTCTCTAGACACCTGCACCACTTTGTAACTGACTTTACATGCATGGCTGGTGGATCAAACCCAGCCCAGCAAGCTTTGGTCCTTTGACAGGGATCAATAGCCCCACGTCTTCTCTAATTTTAAACAGTAGCTCAGTGCTGGTTCTGGTTCTAACCCTTTTAATCACCTCTTCTTTGTGCTTCAACTTGTCAGTGTCTCAGGTTCCCCAGAAACACCTCGTTTGTCCTGACGGAGCAGACAGCATTGTTTCTGTCCTTATTTAAGGTCTCTTTCATTTTTCCAGCCAATAGGGACTGAATGCCCTTCTGCCATATCCTGTCAGGGTGAAGCAAAAAAAAAAAAAAAAAATCTAGGGCCAACTCTTTCTTCTCCTTCCTGGCGTATTATTTTTTTCTATTTGTTTGCTTTGGGCCATATTTTACTTTGTTTCTCACAGAAAGAACATAGTTGTGGAACAGTTCTAGAACTGTCAAGTGTTCTTGAATCAGAAGGAAAATGAGTCACAAGATAACTTTTACATTCTTCATAACTGTATGTTTCTGATTTACCAGCAAAATACAACTGTGATTCCTCAGAAGTATGCCAAGTGCTTTCCAGCTGTTGACCCGAATCACCACTGAAGGCCTGTGAACTTGGAGCTCTCCTGGGTCAAGGCTGTAGTGAGCATCAGCAAAGCTGCCTAAGGAGGCTGCAGATGGCTGGTCTCCTTGTGTTGGTTTTGGGTGATGTATTGCCCTCTGCTGGCCAAGACTGTGCATGTCTCCATCTGATCCTGCAATCACTGAATCCTCTTTGCCTCAAGATGTTGGGTGGAAATCCAGACACGAACCCTTGCCTATATGTCCTTTTGCCCTTGAGTCTCAGCTTCTGTGTCACTTATATTATTACCAGAGAACCCACAGCCCCACATTGTGGTTGAATTTCTTGCCATCCAGCTTCCCTGTCTTTGTTATCCTTTGCTCATCCTCCCCAGAGTTTCTGGCGCCTCATGGTAATGGCTCGTGAGTAGACCTCTCTGTGTGCTTTTCTGATCACCCAGGACTGTGGAGATGAACTCTGCCAGATCCCAGAGTTCTCTCTTACCTTTCTTTTGGCTTCTTGAAGTTTCTCATGTAAGGGACTCATCTCTGACACCCCAAAGCTGAGCCTTCATATAGATTCTGTCTTTATCCTGACATTAGGCAAACCTTATCTGTCTCTACTCTCCCTCTCTACTCAGGAGAACTTTTCTGAAAAGTCAAAAAAAAAAAGATCATGAGAACAGCTCGGCAAGGCATTTGCTGGTCTTGAGCGTTACTGAGTGACTTGTTTTGGCAACTGTTCTTATTCATTCAGGCAGTTAGAATCTGCAGTGAGCAAACGTGACTGTGTGTGCAAGCTTAGGGAGTTTGAGGTCACCACAGAGCAATAAGTCTGTGAGGTGCTGCTGTGGTTAAAGTGCCTTAAAGGTGCTCAGGGATCCTGATAAATATGCACGTATATTATATTGCTCCTCTAGGTCGGATGACTATACATATATATTACATTTATCCTCTAGATCATTGAACTTTGGGGAAGGTAATTTCTGTTATCCCTGGCATGCAACTTTCCACATGTTAAGAAAACGGTGCTCAGGGGCTGGGGAGATGGCTTGTGGGTAAAGTGCTTGCCCACCAAGCATGAGGGAGGACCCGAGTTTGGATCCCTAGAACCCATGTGGTCTGTAATCCCTGCACTGGGAGGCAGAGACAGGAGAATCTCTAGGGCTTGCTGACTAGCTAGTCTAACCAAATTGGTGAGCTTCAGGCTTAGTGCGAGACCCTGTCTCAAAAAATAAAGTGGAGAGTGATTGAGGAAGACAACTGATATCAACCCTTGCCCACAAACATATTTTAAAAAATATGAAAGCATTGCTCCGTTCTAAGCCACATTGTTAGGATTTAGGGTTTGAGTATCCATTTAGCTATTGGAGAGATTAAATGGTAGGTAAGACAGTATTAAGTACCAGCCTTTAGGTGAAGACTAATGAGTCTACAGTGATGTTGATGGTTTGGATAAAATGAAGCAGGAGTCCTCAAAGGGAAGGGCACTTTCTAGAAAGAGTCTCTTCCTCCAGTGTGCTGGTGTGAGAGAGGAGGTTGTGGTTATAAGGATATGGTATCTGGGAAGGACACAAGACTGCCTCCATGCAACCACACTGCCGTGTGGGTATATGAGAAGTGTGCACATGTGTGTGTGTGCACACAGGTGCATGTGGAGTGCAAGTGGAGGCCAGAGTACTTTCTCAGTGCCATTCCTCAGGAACTACCTGCTTTTTAAAGATGGGGGTCTCTCTTTGACCTAGAACTCACTAAGTTGGTGAACCCCAGGGGTCCCCCTCATTCTGTCTCCCTAGAGCTGGGATTACAGGCACCATTACTACGTCTGCCTTTTTTTTTTTAATGTCCATAATGAGTTACATTATTTAGTGGGCAAACCATGCGTTGTTATCCCGAATTCCCCGCTTCCCCCCTCCCCCTCCCTGATCAGTTGTATATCCTCCTTCGTGGGCTGTCTGTATTAGTCCTTGTGGCAAGGGATCCTGTATATCTTAGTACTCATCCCGGTCTTCCTGGCCCAAGTGTGTT
>PVHP010033549.1:5125-19680 GCA_004024765.1 Zapus hudsonius
ACCCGAGGGAAAACCCTCTTTGGACCTCCAGCTCCTAACCTGAAAAGAGCAGACCTAGCTTAAGACCTCTATCTCTGGGTGTGGGCAGGTCAGCAGATCTCCCTTCCTGATAAGCACGGGGAAGGCCTCAGCATGGCACGGCCAGGACATCGTGGGGTGACTTCAGGCAGGCCATCTTCCGTGTTGAGCCCTGCTTCTCCTAGCAGAGCTCCTGCAATGTGAAGGGGGTGCTGACAGCATCCTGGAGGGTTCATGGACACATTCAGGACGTCTGCGGGCCTTACAGATGAGTGAGACTAGAGCCTAGCCAGCGTCATTCCTCCTCCACCACAACCAGAGCAAGGCGAGCCTGGCCCTGTAGACTATTTGGACAGCTGTTTCTGGAAACTTCTACACAGCCAGGGAGGACAGGACAGGCACCTCGTGGGGAGTGTCCACAGGGAAAACAGCTGACAGTGCCCTCTGCCTCCCAGGATGGGTCCAGCCCTCCTCCTGCAGTGGCTGATGAGCACAGAAGCTCCAACACCCCTTGTTATGGTCAGCTTCCTAGTTGCTGCGCAGAAAGAACCCGAGCAAAAGCAGCTTGTGGAGGAATGGGTTTATTAGGCTTACGGACTGGAGGGGAGACTCCATCTGGGCAGGGAAAACGATGGCATGAGCAGAGGGCTGGACATCACCTCTGCCACAGCACTGTTTTATGCCAAATACTGGCAAGGGGAAGCTGGCTTATCACCCCCATAAGCCCACCCCAACAACACAGCTCTAGTGAGGTTGTAATTCCCGAACTGCCATCAGCTGAGGATCGATCACTGAGAACACATTCATTTGTTTGTGGGGGACACCTGGATCAAACCATGACACCCCTCCATGTAGAGGATGACAGATGAAGTCAGGAAGGAGGACAGGGCCTGTTGTGGCTTGAATATAAAATGGCCTCCACAGGCCCACGTGTGTGAATGCTTGGTCCCCAGTTGGTGACATTGCCTGGGAGGCTGTGGAACCTTTAAGAGATGGAGCTTTGCTGGAAGAAGTGGGTCACTAGGGGTGTGCCTGGAGGTTTTATAGCCGGGCCCTATTTCCTGCTGATCTTCTGTTTCCTGGTTGTGAACATGATGTGACCAGCTGTGCTCATACTCCTGCCGCCATACCCATCCCACCAAGGTAGACCCCTTGAAAAGAACCCTCTCCTTCCTTGAGTTGCTTCTGGTCCAGTATCTGTTCATAGCAACAAGATAGCACCTCACACAAGGACTGAGAACAGACGGGAGTCCACAGCCTCAGGAGCAAGGGTATCCCACGAGGCCTGCCTGTGACTGTGCTGCTGACCCCATGGCAGCCCTGCCCCGTCCCTGTCCTGAGAAAGGTGGACGGATACTAATGGCTGGGAACATGTGCCACCGCACGTAGGAAAGCCGGAGGCACTATGGAAGCCATATTCTTTGCTAGGTCCCTTCTTTGTCACATGATCATACATAGGCCAGACTGTGGCCTGGACCCCACCCCTTGGACGTGGACAAAGCCAGTTCTGGTCTATACTGAGCCCTGATCCTGGGGACATTGGGCTCCAACTATGAGGACTGCCCATTCTTGGGAGATAGGTAGTTCCCACAGCCATGGTTCCACTCAGAACACACAAGAGCCGATGTTCCAAGGACTCTGCACAGGTGAGCTCAGACAATCACAGAAACACCCCAAAATCAGACGCAGAGGACATGAGACGATGAGAAGCCCAGCTCTGTGGCCAGCTGTGGGGACTGTCAGCAGTCACGCACTGTCCTACAGCAAAGCCATACTGAGAGACAGGCAGGAAGGCATGTCATGAGCTGTGTGAGGACCTGACAAGGGAACAATCTTTCTGCTGATGGACCCCAGCCAGTGTCCTCACCTGTCCCCCAGCACTTCCGAGATCCTCTCTCCCTCCCCCCAATGCTGCGACAGGTCTTTGAAGGGGACTGTCATGACCCCTCCCAGACCAATGCGGACATTAGGAGGCCCAAAGGGCAGTGCCTTCCCTCCTCAGCCACCTCAGGGAGCAGGGGGTATGAGGCAGCTCTGGTCCTTAGTCCCCACAGTCTGCCCCTGCCCAAGTCCCGGGATTGTGCTGATCTAGAGGGGTGTGGCTGGCTCAGTACGTATCCCAGGGCTTCTTGCTTCCCACTCTCTTAATCAACAAACACTGAAGGCTGCCATCAGTGTGGGGGTCACTCCCAGGAGGAGCTCAGGGCCCTAGGGACCAGTCAGTTGGATTCCTCTGAGAGCCTTGGGGCCTGGGACAGTCTGGTTTATCACAGATCAAGGAAGCCCTCATGTAAAGCAGGCAACCACAGGGGGGCACTCTTGAGCCCCTCTAGGTAGAGGACTTGCAGGAAGGGTCTGAGCCCCTCCCCTAAGGCCCACAGACCCACCCCAAAGGACCTTGCCCTGAAGGAAGAATGACTGGGAGGCCCTATTTCCTTCCTGTCACCCTTCAAACCCTGTGGCCACTGAGGCTCTGTGCCTGCATAGGAAAGGGTCTTCCCCCTGACAAGACAAGCTGACCAATGGCAGCCATGGCCTGAGCGCCACATGCTAAGCACATTAATGGGAATACTGAGTGTGGGTCTGTCAGCCACATTGTGGCCGGGCAGAACCCCTCCCAGCCACACTGCGAAGGATATGACAAGACGGGCAGAGGCTGGACGGGACCCTGGCTCTGCCTGTATTGTGCCAGCTATGCAGGTCAGACTCTCCACAGTGAGTCCCCTCTAGACGGCTGCTAGGGGATGGAATGGCCCCTCTCCCAGGCCATACAAGCCCTGTGAGCCTGCCAGTGGTGGGCCTTGGGGCGTCTGGGGGTTGTGGCTGCACCATGCCAAAGTTGGAGCAGCCTCGGATGGCATTTGAACTGGCTCTGAGCTCTGGCTCCTCAAAGTTCCTATCTGGAAGCAGAAGCACCTGCCAGGAGCCTGGAGTATCCCCCTGGGGGCTGTGCACTTGAAGTGGTTGGCAGCCCTCCTGGGTGGGGTAGGAAGACTGAGGAGGGTCTCACTTGCTTGGCAGGAGGTCTCCTCCCTGGCCCTCGCCTTGAGGGGCCCTGGCTGAGAAGGTGTCAGCCACCATACCCTCAATGGGTGTGAGGACAAGGCCAGGGGCAGAGCTCTCGCCTAGCTTCTTGCGCACAGCACCACGCAGGTCCCTCCACTTGTGCTTGAGGTCACGGTGCCAGTAGCCTAGTGAGTTCACAGCCTGCAGGATCCTGTTCCACACACGGCGCTTCCAGGCCGGTGGGCCCCACAGCGCCCCAAAGAGCGCTACTCTGTTCCAGCACCTCGGCCTCCAGGAGGGCTGAAGTCGGGCTTGCGTATCTTGGTGTGAGAGTGAGTGCTTGCAAGCAGGGCCACCTCCGCTGGCTCAAGCCTGGAAGTCGGCTGGCACGGGGACTTCCTGCTGCTGGACTCCAGAAAGGTACAAAGGCCGAGTGGGTGAAGCTGTGGGGAGCACACAAAGGAGACCAGGACAGTCCTTGTCCACCTCCTGCCCCTGCCTGCATCCCAAGTGCCCTCCCTGCCTGCCTCCGGATGATTCCCTTCCCTGAACTGCTGGTGGCTCCTTCCATCAGTCCAGAGAGCCTGAGTGGCATCGGGAGTAGAGAGCCATTCTGAACTCCCCAGCCCTGATGGACAAGCTAGAGCTGCAATGGCTGTGGCCAGCGCTTTGGAAGTCCCTGGCAGACAAGAGGGCAGAAGAAGAGTCAGGGTGAGCCCAGGAGGGGGGAGGCCATGCAGAGGCCGTGAGCTGGAAGCTGTACAGAGACGTCTCTGGGCAGGACCCAGTTCTTGCTCAGGCTCCTTGCTCTGAGTAGCAGAGCCCGTTCTCATCCCTCCCACCGCAGAGCCCTGACCACACACGGGCTGCTGAGAGAATCTGGAAGGAGGGCGATGGGAGCTATATGATGGACAGGGTGTGGGGGGAGGTGAACAGGTGGGGTGAGTGGGGAAAGTGGGGAGTTAGGGGGTGAGTGGGTAGGTGGCTAAAGGGATGGGGTGAGTTGGTAGAAGGTGGGTGCAGATCGGCTCTATGAAACTGGAGAACAGAAGCAACAAACTTGTCCAAGAGGACGCAAGGTCCTTCATGCCAGCTTGTCGACTGGCCTCTCCCATCTTCCTCATCATCCAGTTTTACTCTGACTCCTTTTGCCCACTGAAGTGGCCAAGATGCCCATGAAGGGAATGGCCATGCTATCATGGATCTCACAGGAAGGGACTGTACAAATGATCCTCTTCACCCCTTAAGGTAGGCAGATCCACACCCACTACAGACAAGGGAACCGGGCTCCGGAAGGCCTGTGATGACTCCAGCCTCTTTGGAAGAGGAAGAGTGGACCTCACACCTGTGCCCACTGTCTGGACATCCTGCTTCTTCCGAGTGGTAAGCCAACCACTGTGACCTGGGCAAACCAGTCCTCTGAGAGCTAGGTTGCTCTCTAACACACCTGGCACATGGCTGGGTTCATGCCCCAGGCCTGCTCCGGCAGGAGGGGCGATGGGTGGCACCTATCCCAGCACGCCCACCTACTCAAAGCTCATCTTGGAGCCAGAATTGATTTCACAAGGGTCATTTCACCCCACTGCAAATATTACAGGGAAATTCATTTTCTTTTTAGGAGTGTTCTGGGAAATGAAGCAATTAGCATGATCTTAAACCGACATGCACTATCAATTGCAATTCAATTACTGGGCTTAAATATGGCAAGGGGGGAGCTGCTCTGTGGGCATCAGCCATGGCCAGGAAGGTGGCCGGAGTACAAGACACGGTCTCAGCTTGGCTCCAGCGTGTCTGTGGCAATGCTGAGGGGCAGCAGCACTCTGGAGGATGGGTTCTGGCTGACCACATGGCCAGTTTCCAGTGTCCCCATCACCTCTGTCTGCTCTGGGAGTGAGGTCCCAGGCTTAGCAGCCATCCAAATTTGGAGATATCAAGGTCTTGAGCTAAGGGCTTTGGGCTCAGCCAACCTTTCACATACTGGTCCCACCTCCACAGATTTACAGGTTACTAATCCAACCCTATGGAGATCAGCCTTGTCCCTGGTCACTGACCAGCTCAGGTGCAACACACCCAGATCTTGACCTTGGCTGCATCTGGACTTGGAGACTCACTCCTCTTCCTACACTCCACACAGCTCACTGTACAGATGGGCACAAGCTATGAAATGTCAGTGCCAGCCCCAAACTCAAGTTAAGGCTGACCACCTACCAGGGGCCTGGACAGGAGCCTCCATTAGGAAGGAGTCCAGTACCCCTGATCAGTACCCAGAAATGGGATACTCCCTGCAGGCTTGGGACCCAAGCCCCAGGTCAGCATCCATGGATGATGATGCCATCCTCGGGACAAGAACCCAGGACCCGTGGTGGGCATCCAGGGACAATGAAGGCCTTGCTTGGGATATCCTGTGGTGTGGGGGCTGCACAGATGGGACCAGCACATGCACTGTGCCCCGTCCTGATGGACACTGCTACCTGTGCTGCCTCATCCTGGAGGGTGGATGGCTCCTGCATGGCCTTGGTGAGAAGGCAGGGAGGCACACTATTGGAGGACCAGGGGCTCAGTGGCTATCATCCCTGCACTTGGTCTAGCATCCACTCAAGACTTAATGAACACAAGGCCACGGCATGGACTTCTCTGCTTGGAGCAGCACTGACCTTGTAGCCTGGATCAGTCAAGATGAGATGATTTCCCCAGGTCAGATTCCCTGGCACATGCCCAGGGCACAGACTACTTTTGCTCTGGGCTTTAGGGAAGGCTGCCATTAGAGCTGCAGTAACCAAAGGGTTCTCAACTCATGGTAGGCCACTGCTGCAGAGGGCTTCACAGGTGCCCTTGGCCCCGATGGCCTCTTGGACTAGAGATGTCCTGCTCGGCTCAATCATCCAGCCAGCAGTACAGCAGTATCTGTCGGGACTACAGGACACAAAGGAGCTGGGGCAGCTCTTGTATGCTGGGACCAATGTCAGGGCTCTGTCAGCTCATGCTGGGCTCAGCAGAAGAAATGATGAGGGCGGTGCTTACTGTCCTGTGGGAGGAGCTCAGACGCATGGAGATCCACACCGCAGCTACTGTGAGGGGCACAGACACAGCGAGGACATCCTGGCCATCAAAGCCACCCACCACAGAGCCATTTCTACTGTGACTCCTGCAATTTAATGCTTTTATGTGGACACGTCACTTTTGGGCCTCCTTGCTTAAACCACTGACCTCATAGCAGCACCTGATACGAAGTGCTGGAGCAACATCACTACCATGTCTCTGTCCCTCTCCGAGGCTCTGCTTCCCCTCTCAGTCCCATGATGACTCTGTGTGGCCCGATGACCAACAGGTGTCAGCCATCTTGGACAATGAAAAGCCACAGCTTTTTTTTGCCCCTGACCCTAGTGTTGGAGGAAGTGGCTCACTGCAGACAGTCACTTCCCCACAGGCACTGAGCAGGGCCCTCAGGGGCACATATAGGCCAGACTCCTCATGCCCACCTGAAGCCACTAGGGGCCAAAGCCCTTTACTCTCCTGTGACTGGGGCAGCCCTCCTAGCATGGCTCAGAGCACAGGGGCTTCACTATACCAGCCAGGTGTGTCACAGTCAGAAGGCTGGCACTTGGGCACCCTTGCCCTGAAGACTTCTCTGGTGGTCCTGGGCACTAGGGGACAGGCCAGTCCAGCAGGCAGCCCCATATATAGGCAGGAGTTACCCTGAGAGCAACAGAAGCATTTCACACCTTTGGGGTCTGAACTTCAGTTATCTTGGTACCCGATGCCAGTGGCAGAGTAGGTGAGGGGGCTGAAGAGTGGGAAATGGCCCAGTAGCAGTAGAACAGGGTAGGGGGAGCAGAGCTGGGACCTGTCACAGACGGGAGGCAGACTCTGACAGAACAGAGCGAGGATCAGGGGCACTGTTGGCACAGGCTGGGGTTCCTCCTATCACTGGCCACCTGGGCAGATCTCAGCTCCTGATGGAGCCACACACACTGGGAGATGTGCCAGGAATTCAGACCTCCAGCCTCCCCAAGAGTCAGGCTAGGAGACAATTCCAGGCAGAAATCAACCCTTGGTCATGGAGTGCGGGCAAGGTCAAGGCCAGGCCTGAGGAGAAGGAGCCTGGGAACCCTCCACCTAGACCCCAGGCTGCCTGAGCTGAAGCCCTCTGTCATGGTTTGATCCAGGCATCCCCCACAAACAAATGAATGTGTTCCCATAGATTGATCCTCAGCTGATGGCAGTTTGGGTTTTACAACCTCGATGAAGCTGTGTTGTTGGGGGTGGGCTTATGGGGGTTATAAGCCAGCTCCCCCTTGCCAGTATTTGGCACACCTTCCTGCCTGTGCTGTGGCAGAGGTGATGTCCAGCCCTCTGCTCATGCCATCGTTTTCCCTGCCAGGATGGAGTCTCCCCTTGAGTCCATAAGCCAAATAAACCCATTCCTCCACAAGCCGCTTTTGTTTGGGTTCTTCCTGCGCAGCAACTAAGAAGCTGACCGCAACACCCTCCAAGCCTGGTCTGAAGGGCACAGCACTGCAGCTGTGTGCCCTGGTGGGGGCAACATTCCACAGAACAAGGCAGCCGGGCAGGCGGAGGAGAAGCACCCTATCTTGGTGAGTGTTTAAATCAGCACTGATTGTTCTGATTGCTTCTAAAACTAGACCTCATGAGGAGCCTCAGGAGCCACCAGAGCCCCTCCCAGAGGCCACAGGAAACCTTGTTCTGCATATATGTGCACACGCTTATGTGGTCCCTTCACTTGGAGAAGGAAAATTCCCACTCCCTTTTTTTCTCTATCACACATCGTTTCTAATTAGGATATTGGCCTGCGAGGCCACTGCTCCAGTGCGTGCAGTAGCCAGCGTCTACTTACTTGTCTCTCCAATCATTTATAGGCAGGAGATCCCTGCTCAGTCCCACCAGAGCGGGGCTGTGTGTGCCCAGCACAGAGGAGGGCAGCAGGGGCTCTGCCTCTCATAGCACTTTATCAAGTCCTCAGTCCTCCCAGGTCTGCCAGGTAGCCATGGCAACAGAGCAGCTAGGGGCTCAGAGCCTGCACCTGGGTCAGGTGACAACTGCGGGCGATCCAGCAGGTAAGAGGCTTGGTGTGGGGAGCCCAGTGCATGCAGCTGCCGGAACCGGGCACATAACCATCAGCTGGACAGTGCCTGCCTGGGGCACCCTGGCAGGGGTGTGCCCAGCTCATTCAGCCTCACAGGTAAGGGTCCGCCATCCCCAGACAGGAACACCTACCTCGGTCAGAGCTTAGTGGCTGGCTGGCTGTGGGGGGCTGGGCTTCAGTCTTGGCAATCAGGCTCTGGGGTGACCCTCCTTGGAAACAGGGCTGAGAGGCAGGCAGCACTGAGAACAGCAAAGCTGAGACAGCCCTGTCCTGTCTCTGGCCTCAGTCCCCACCACTCATGAGCTGGGTAACCGGGGCCCGGCAATGGGGATTCTCGGAGCTTCTGTCTCGTCTTTAATAAAACTGGAACATCTGAGCACTCACTCTTGGGGCCTTTGTGTGGGCGAGAAGAAGCACACACACAGCAGCCATCCTTTGTTCCGGTGGCTCTTCTGGGAATCCCACAACATAACCCCTGCCCCCTGCCCTCCACCACCGCTGCTCACTTAAGGTCACTAACAGTGTCCAGCGGCTGCTGCAGTGCTGGGACCAAACCACTCGTCCGGCTGGCTGGTTTCCACCGTAATGGACGAGATGAACAGCCACAAGCTATCACCCTGGTGGCAGGGACAGTGCAGAAGGGACTGGGGTTTGAGAAGGATGGGACACAAGGCTGTGGCAGGGGCAAGGTACTCCAGCGTGGGATGGGAAGGTTCTGGCTGAGGATCAGGAGCCAAGGGAGGAGCAGGTAGGGCAGGCTCAAGGCAGGGAGGAATGAGCTCTGCAAGCCGTGTCCCAGAGGCCAGGCCAATCCACAGCGTGCCTCTACAGAGTGACATAGAACCTGGCAGAGATGCTGTGTGACTCACAAGGCAGGCAGGCAGGCGACAGTTGCAACCTGCTCCCTGTCAGGGCCCTGACTCTGGACCAGCCAGCATATGGGGAAGCTGGGCTACAGAATAGGCACATGTGGAGTTCAGGCCAAGAGCTCCAGTTCCGCCTCAGCCAACAGCAGATGGAGCCGAGAGGCGGGTCTGACCTCGGCTTCCCAGGCACAGGTCATCTCGAATTCGCCCCACCACAATGGCTGGCCACAGAGCTCATGAGCAATGTCACTGGGCTTCCAGCCACTGCTCAGGTGCCCTTAGGAGGCTGGAAACATGTGTGGCATTCCTCACGCTCCTGTCATGATAGGGGGTCCAGGACTCTCCCCACATCCAGGCAAAGCACAAGTACACTGGGTGCCTCTGAGGCTGGACGTGTGAATACATGAGGGGCTCACTGTGGGGAGAGAGGCCACCTGCTGGCTTCGGAACCAGGCTGGACATGGCTCACTGTGGACCGTCCCAGCAGAGCCACTCTGCTGGTCCTCTCAGCCAAACATCACGGAGAGTAAAGATGTCTCAGGTAGCTCCAGCCACCAGCCGTCCATGTTGCCCACAGGAAGGCTGTTCTGGCTCATCTACTGCATGGGGTCCTGGCCACCACAGAGCCAAACACCTCAGCATTAGTCTTATAACTAGGCAGCATTGGGCGCACCTAAAGACCAGCAGGCTCCCACCCCAACCCAGCCCATTGGGTGCAGAGAACACATTTCCTCCAGGCTGTCACCCAGAGCACACCACTGCCCTCAACCCCACAGACCTGCACAGCTTTCCCCAGGGGCTTTATCTCAGTAACTAGGACACATGTCCCATGCCTGGCACACAGCATGGGTGGATGGGGAGGGTGACTGGCAAGCTACAAACCACAGCGCTCCTTGATTTTCCCATATGAAAGAACAATCTGGAACCCACATTAAGAAGCCCCAAGATGCTCACAATAGAGGCCCCTGCCCCCACCTTAGAAGTTCCCTGTAGCAGTTAATTTTCTCCCTGCCAGGACAAAACACCTGCCCAGAAGCAGCTTATGGAAGTAACAAGTTTATTTCTGGCTCAGTTTCCAGGGGAAGTTTCACTGTGGCAGGGAAAGCACGGCAGGAGCAGACAACTGGACTTCACATCAAGGAGGAAGCATCAAGGCTGAGCCTGCTGGAACTGGACTGCGGGGCTGGACCATAAATTCTCAACGTCCTCCTCCAGTAACACACCTCCTCCAGAAAAGGTTCCACCTCCCAGAGGCTCCACCAGCTAGGGATCTGGTAGGAGGCTTAAATACAAACACATGAGGTTGTGGGGGACAATGCACATTCAAACCGCCATATTCCATCCCAGGCCCCCCATAGACTCATGACCATCTCATGAGGCAAAACACATTCAGTCCAACTTCTAAAGTCCCCATACTATTTACTGGTCCCAAAACAATTAAAAAATTCAAAATCTCATCTGACAATCAAGACAATCTCTTGACTGTGAGCTCTATAAAAGCAAAACACGAGTTGCATGCTAACATAACAAAATGGCACTGAGTAAACATTTCCCTTCCATGAACATTTCCTTCCGTTGGTCTATCTCTTATCTTCTCTCTTCTACAGAATGAAACAATTAAGCTCCTGCAAGATTGAAAATGAGCAGGAAGAACATTAGATCCTGCAGCTCCATGTCTGGCACCTGCGGCCTGTGGTGAATCGTCTTACAACGGCAACTCCACACCTCCAGCTGTGTGGCTTATTTCCTGGGAAGAACCCACCCAGAACCAGCAGCTTTCCTTGGTGACTGGCCCATAGTTGCGGTATCTCCAATATCCTGAGCTCTGGTCTGCAAACGACAGTCCATCACCACAGTTCCATGCCGCAGCCTTCCGGAAAGTTCATTCTTTTCCTCTCTGAAACCTCATAAGCCAAACCTCCATAGTCCACTTCTCTCTGAATTTCGGTTTTACATACTCACTAGACTGGCCTACTAAGCTCTGCTTAGAGCCTTGTAAAGCTTCTCCAGTCCAAAGTTCCAAATCCTTCCATATTCCTCCCACAGACCAGTCCTCAAAGACCCAAAGCCACACAGCCAGGTTTACTGTGCATCAGCCTCAACTCCTCACTCCAATTTTCTGCTGTAGTTACAACACAACTGATGAAAAGCATCTTGTGGGAGGAAAGAATTTATTTCCAGCTTACAGTTTTGAGGGGACGTTTCATTATAGTGGGGAAAGCATGGCAGGAGCAGAGAGGAAGCAGCGAGCTCACTGGCACTGGCAGGCGGGACTGCACTCTAAAATCCCGAGGCCCATCACAGGGACACACCTCCTCCAGCAGGACTCCAACAGCTGGGGACTAAGTATGATGCTAACTCACAAACACGTGATTCTATGGGGGACATTTCATATTCACATCCCCCCAGGCTTCATGGTAAGAAGCCCTGTCCTGCTTTCCTGGCTCATGGACCCTCCCAGGATGGGTATGCTTGGTTCTCAGCGCACTAGCCCAGGCTCTCCTGGGGATCCACACTGACCCCACAGCAGTCATAGGGAGTGGCAATGCGATTCCTGCCAATCTGCTCACTCCTAAGAGGAGGGGCCTTCAGAGGCCGCAGCAGGGCTGGAAGAACAAGAGGTCCCCAGGAAGGCCCCTGAGAACTGGCTGCTCTTTCGTTGCTTTCCTGCCAGGCACTAACCGCTGTGGCATTTTCCCATTGGCTGGCAAAGGTCTCTGTGCTCACTTGATGCCCTACGCAACTGGAAAGCTGGTGCTGGTGACCCAAACACAGACCCTCAGGTTCCAAGAGGAGACGGCTCAGACAGCAGCATGCAGCCGATCCTGGGACCTGGACTACATGCCCACTTCCCCTCTGCAGCTCCATGCAGTCAGGAGGCACAAGAACCCAGTCAGGTTCCCTCCCCAGGATGAAGAAGCTTCCCAGGGGCCTGGCACAGAGCAAAGGCTGCACTCCACAATAAAGGCTGTGCTTCCCAGCTCCAAGGGTGGAGGGGCGTAGAGGGGTGGCAGTAGAAAAAGGGGTGCTGAGCCTTGGCACTGGGTTTCCCCCTCACAGTCACAGACTCCCCACTCCATCTTAGCTAAATGGAAAAGCTCACCTAGGACCCACCCTGGGGACAGGGACAGAAGCAGAGAGACCACAGAGGGGATGGAAGGGCTAAAGGGCTCTAGGGACTAGTGAAGGCTGAGGCCCTCTACCTGGCATCTTGAAAGACTAAGGGGACCCAGAGCAGGTCTGAGGAGAGAAGGGACAAAGGAAGGTCCCTGAAGCCCACAGGCTGGTCCTCAAAGGCAGGAGATAACCATGTTGATGGCCAGCTCTCCCTTCCTGGCCAAGCAAGGGGAGGGAAAGGGAGACTAGCTAGCACAATGCCTAGGGTCTGTCCAGTTGTGGGTCTCTCAGATGGGCCTGAGTGGGCAGGCAAAACGCCAGGGTAGCAGACAGCACTGGGATGGAGCTGCCTGCTGGAGGAGGGGACAGCAGCCTGGGACATACCCTAATTGGGTGCCCAGACACCTCTGGCTGCAGACCATAGATCCTTGCTTTCTCCCCACCCACACTGGCCTGGTGTGGCTCAAACATGATTAAACTGCAGGCTGTCAGCATCCAGACAGCCAGCCAGAAAGGGCCTCTGGCTAGGAGGCCATCATGGCACCTAGATGCTTGACACCAGGGTTCTTGGGAAGCTTGGGGTTCCTTCCTGGGATTAGCACCAGGGAGACACAATAGACTGGGAAGATAGAGATGGGTTGCCTCGGCCCAAGGGGCAGTAAGAAAGCCCCAGAGGGGAATGGACACAAGGCAGGAGGTGGCCAGGGCTCAGGGACCCCCCAAAACTGCCTCCCATCTAAGGGGCTCATTGTAGTTCCTGCATGTGACTAGAAAAATCCCCGGATGCCTGTCATGGTTTGATCCAGGTGTCCCCCACAAACAAATGAATGTGTTCTTAGTGATCAATGCTCAGCTGATGGCAGTTTGGATTTTACAACCTCAATGGAGCTGTGTTGTTGGAGGCGGGCTTTTGGGGGTTATAAGCCAGCTTCCCCTTGCCAGTGTTTGGCACACCTTCCCGCCATTGTTTGCAGTGCTGAGGTGGAGGTGATGTCCACCCTCTGCTCATGTCATTGTTTCCCCTGCCAGGATGGAGTCTTCCCTCGAATCCATAAGCCAAATAAACCCTTTCCTCCACAAGCTGCTTTTGCTCAGGTTCTTTCTGAGCAGCAACTAGAAAGCTGACTGCAACATGCCCATCTTCACTTGGGAAAAGGCAGATGACCTTAGGGCAGAGGTTCAAAGGCCAGAGCTGCTGGGCCTTCTAGAGATAGCCCTGCTGGGTTCTAGCCTTACCCACCCTCAACGGAAAGCAGAGATCAAGGTCCTTCTTCAAGGGGAGCTTGCATACTAGCTTAGCATTTGGTTCTCACTCATGAGGCAACTCTATCCCCTAACTTATTCCTGATTTCCTAGCTGGACAGGTGTGTCCAGAGGAGAGCCAGGCCCCAAGGACAGATGCATGAATGTGTCAGCCAAGCTCAGCCACTAAGTGGTGGGCAGGCCAGGCACCCCCAGTGCAGGGGATGTTTCACCATTTAGTATCCACCACACTGGGTGGTCTCACTTGAGCTTAGAATTAGCCTAAGGTTTTTCTCACTTATATTCTTTTATAGGAATAAAGCGGGAAAAGTCCATGATAACCTAGTGGAGAGACACCAGGTAGGCAGAGCTTGTTAAGCTGCTTATGCCCAGACTGCATTGTCACAGGATTACCCACATCATGGGGATGCAAGACTCCCTTATATCTCTCTACAGTAGCCTGGCTCTGCAGGATGCCTCCTTCAGAGGCCACACACACTGGCCCACCTAACCCTTCATGGCTAGGAGAGCAGAGACCCAGGATACTCCTGCAGGGCTCATGTAGGGCAATACTGCCCTAGGCCTCACACACAGGTGGAAGGGAGAATGGGGTCCAAGCAGAGAGAGCAAAGCTGGGCCATATTTGGGGAGGTCAAGAGAGACCAGAAGGACTCAGCAAGAATCAGGCCCAGGGTCAGGCAAGCAGGGGAGAAGCACACAGGCTGTATGAGAAGCCACTGCGCAGATAGGTGCAGAGTGCAGACCCCTGGTCTGAGAATCAGATATTGCCCATGAACTCCTGGAAACCAGCAGCCAGAAGTCAGGGCTGTCCTCTACCATGGGAGGTATAGTCTCTTACCAGGTATGGGGGGCTGGCCACCACCATTGGGAAGGACACTTGGCACTGAGATGGGGCGCAGGAACTGACTCTGTCATCAGGGAAAGGGGCAAGACACTATAATCAGGGGAGACTGGCCAATATTGGGGTGGGGTTCACCAAATACCTCTGAAAAAAACTACAAGTACTCCAGGGAGCTGGCCCCTACACCCCAGGGAGCTGGCCCCTACACCCCAGGGAGCTGTCTCCTACACCCCAGGGAGCTGGTCCCTATACCCCAGGAAGCTGGTCCCTACACCCCAGGGATCTGGTCCCTACACCCAGGAAGCTGGTCCCTACACCCCAGGGATCTGGCCCCTACACC
>PVHP010033550.1:0-19591 GCA_004024765.1 Zapus hudsonius
CTGTTTCATTTCATTTTTTCTGAGTTATGTTTCTATAGCTCTTCTTTTCTCCACCTTATAAATGTTTATCACTTAGGCTTATAACATACACTCACTCAAATACATACATACACAAAAATATAGTGCTGTCTTTGATTATAGGATAAGGTTTTATAGAATATCTCATGCTTTTATTTCAATAGTGTATATTTAGAAATGGGGCATACTTAAAACATTCCATAACAGCAGAGACTGGGAAACACTTTTTGCCACAGCAGCTGTCAGAAAGCAGCAAGACAATGAGCTTTGCTCTGGTGGTGTGCTGGTGGGGTAGATGCTGATGTCAGCACTCTTCTAAGCTCTTCCCTAGCAACATACCTCCTCCAGCAAGGTTATACCTCCCAAGTTTCTACATGCTGACAACACAGCATTCAAAACACATGAGTCTATCAGAGACATCTGATTTAAACCTGTTCTCCAGACTCAGACTCACAACCATCCTGTGATGCAAACTGTATTCAGTTTATCTTTAAAAGTCCCCATTGTTTTCTTTTTTAATAAATCCCAACTTTCTTGAAAAGTCAAAGTCAAAAGTCTGTGATCCTATAAAGTCAAAACACAAGCTAATGATACAAAGTAAACATTCCCACAGCAAAAGATGGCATTGGGCAAAGCAAAAAAAAAAAAAAAAAAAAAAAAAAAAAAAAAAAAAAAAAAAAAAAAAAAAAAAAAAAAAAAAAAAAAAAAAAAAAAAAAAAAAAAAAAAAAAAAAAAAAAAAAAAAAAAAAAAAAAAAAAAAAGCAGAACCAATGTAAGATCAAAAATCAGCAGAGCAAAGCATCAAATACTTCAGCTGCATGTCCATTATCTGAGACCCTCAATGAAACCTCTGGTGTCCAAATTTTATCCACCTACTGTGCTGCTTACAGCATAGGGGAAAAAAATCCATCCTGAGTGAGGTGCTCTCCTTGGTGGCCTCTCATGCATCTCCTAAATCTTGGGGTCTCCACGAAAACCCACAGTTCATCCTCAAGGCTTCTTGCCCTCTATTCAGGAACTATGACCCTGGTCCACATCTTCTAGGGAACATCTCATAAAAAGAAGACCTGTTTTGCAAATCCAGTGACTCTTTGATGCATTTGTTAGATGTCCACAGTAACAGATGGGCTATCAACTCAGTGGGGAATAAAACTGTCTTTAAAAAGCAGGTAAGTTCCTTCAGCATTCTTCTTTCAGGCTTCATCATTTCTATAGAGTCAAAATTCATCATACTATCCAAATACAGAACAGATGATACAATCCTCAATGGTTGTAATCATTTCAAACAACTGCAGCTGAATTGGTCTTCATGCAGTCTCCCTGCCCAAAATTTCATTCATTTCTTGCTTTATAAATTTATCTCTTTCATATCATTCTGCTCTATTTTCTGTTAAGCATATTAATCCATCCTTTTAAATTTAACTTCCCTTATGTTTTAAGACATGAGAATACTTCAGCCAGCCACTCACACAAACTGCCTTTAGTCAGTCTAGTCCTGACAAAGTTCTTTGTCTCATAAGCCAAGACGCCACAGTCCACAGTTTGTTTTTTTAAACACCTTTAGGTCTTTCGACTCTTACCATCATATTGCATTAGCTCTGAATTACAGCACTGCAAAGTGTCTCAGTCCAAATTTCAAATTCCTTCCATATTCCTTCCACAAATTAGTTCTAAAAGATTGGAAAACACATAGGCTTATAGTAGCAATGACCGCATTCCTGTAGTATCAACTTTGTTTTAGTTCCTATTCATGTTGCTGGGAAAAAGCACACAACTAAAAACATCTGAAGGGAGGAAAGGCTATATTTTGGCTTATTGTCTCAGGGGCAAGCTTTATTATGTGAGGGAAAGGGTAGTTAAGACAATTTCACAAACCTAGCAGAAAGCAGCAAGAGTGAGTTGAGCTCTGGCAATGGACAAGCTGCTAGTGCTGTCTCCCAGCAACACACCTTCTCTAGCAAGGTTCCAACTCCATAACTGTCACCAGCTGAGGGTCAAGCATTCAAAATACAGGAGGCAATGAATCACATCACACATTCAAACTGCCACAATGTGTCTGTATTTTCCATTTAGCATCTATGATATTTCCTGAGATTGAATAATATATAAATAACAGTGGGATATAATATTAATTTCTTTGATCATATGGCCCTAATATTACTGAACTCCTATGATAACATTATCAGTATATTTTCTTCTATTCATGTATTTATTTAAATGGTGGCAGAACAGTGGAAAACAAGATTTTGAAAATATAAAAGAAGATAAAAATTAATTAAAGGAACCATAATGCAGAAATAAAGTTGTAAAAATAGAGGAAAACGATGATACAAGATAAAATAATATTTTGAGAAATTAAATAAACACTATTTATAGCTATATTGCACACCGTGTTTCCATAATTTATTATACCCTTACATAGCAACATAATTTTTCTGGTATTAAAATTGTCTTGCTAACAATTCTGATATGAAATAATGATTGCTTAGAATAGAAATTTCTAATATAAAAAATAGGACTGAGATAATGGCTCAGTGGATCAAACACTTGTCAGGAAAGGATGAGGACCTAAGTTTGCATCCACAGAATCCACATAAAGCCAGGAGCTGTGGCACATAACTACAATCTCAGTTCTCCTACAGCAATATGAAAAGTGGAGACAGGAGAATCCCCTTAAAACTTGCTAGCCAGTTCACATTACATATGCTGCAGTGAACCACACAGAGACGATAGTAGTTACCTTTTTGTTGATGGAACAAAACACCCAACCATAAGCAGCTGTGGAAGAAAAGGGTTTATTTCCATCTTACAGTCGCAAGGAGAAGATTCATCATAGTGGGGAATATATGGCATGAACAGACAGCTGGGCATCATGTCTTCATATCAGCTGGTAAAAGTAGAGAGAGGAAGCCTGTTGTAGTCAGCCACACTGCTGGGATGATTCTCCAAAACAGGCACGGTTTGGGGAGGAAAGTATTTATTGAAGTAACAGACCCAGGGGAAGTTAAGAAAAAAGGCTGCCCTCCTTTCACAGATCCAAGCAGAGACAGAGACAGAAGCCAACCACCAGCACCTCAAGCAAGCACACTGCAAACTCACAAACAAAAGGAACTCTAGGCTTGAGTTCAGACTGCTTTTTGCATATGTAAAGCTAGAATTCCAGATCCACCCCAGAAACACCTTAGGGTTGAACCCTAGGATCTGGCCAAGGTGACACACCTCCTCCAGCCAGAACTGGCTGGAGACAATTTACAATTATAAACACAATTATAATAAATTCTATTGGGGGACATTATTCAAACTATCACAGAGCCAATTGTGGCAGACAGAAGTGGGCTACAATACTCCAAGACCTGTCCCCAGGTACAGTCCACTAGCAAGGTTTTTCCTTCTAAACACTCCACCACATACAAATTAATTACGTCTTAATCAAAAACATATGGTCTATGAAGGACATTATGTATTAAAATCACCATAGTAACCTTGCTTCAAATTAGGTAGGAAGTGAGGATCTGAACTTGAAGATGTTCTTTGACTTCTTCACACATCATGGCATGCATGTGTCCACACATACTCACAAACATGCACATACTCAGAGAGAGACAGAGAGAAAGGAAGGAAGGAAGGAAGGAAGGAAGGAAGGAAGGAAGGAAGGAAGGAAGGGTGGGGGATATAATACAAGATTAAAATGTTTGCTAAGCATATGTGAGGTCTTATATACTGTATACATCCCATAAATCTTGGGCCATTTGAAAGTAAGATGTCCCCCATAGCTTTATATGCTTGCAATTAAGCCTTTTGCTCCAATTTCCAACTGGTGGTGATGTTTGGAAAGTTTGCGGACTGTTTGATAGATGGAGTTTTGCTGGAGGAAGTGTTGCTGGTGCAGATTTGGGGTGTTATACTCCAGCCCTACTTGCCACAATCAACTCACTTTCTCAGCTTCCTCCATGCTATATGAAGATGTGATGCCAGTCTGTCTTCATGTGCTATGTTTTTCCTGTCATGATGAAACTTCTAATGGAAACTGTGAACCAGAAATTAAACTTTTACTTCCCTTAGCTACTTCTTATCAGGTGTTTTGTCCCAGAAATGAAAAATGACTGCTGCAAATATTTTTAAAAAATTAAAGAATCTTTGGTTATGTTTAACATCCTCTAATGTGACACAATGTTAAGAGCAGTATTTAGTCTTCTAAGTATATTTTGTTGACTCTCAAAACTTCTGAATATTGAGCTATATAATCTGCTTTCCTAAAATTAGCAATGTTTTTATGATGATAATTTCCATTATATCAAATATTTAAAAATCTTTTAATGACTTTATGCTAGTATACAAAATATATGAAGGGCTGGAGAAATGGCTAAGCAGTTAAGGTGCTTGTCTTCAAAGTCTAAGGACCCTAGTTCAATTCCCCAGTGTCCACATAAATCCAGATACACAGAGTGGTGCATGCATCTGGAGTTCATTTGCAATGGCTGGAAGCCTAGACATGCCCATTCTCTCACTGCCTATATCTCTGTGTTTTCAAATAAATAAATTTAAAAAACTATGTGCTAAACCGGGTGTGGTGGCACAAACCTTTAATCCCAGCACTGGGGAGGCCGAGGTAGGAGGATCACCATGAGTTCAAGGCCACCCTGAGACTACATAGTGAATTCCAAGTCAGCCTGGACTAGAGCGAGACCCTACCTCGAAAAACAAAAACAAACAAACAAACAAAAAGCCACTATGTGCTAAAATTTATTTAATCTTTCCTCTATTCTTGCATATTTTCATAATTCAAAAATACTTGATGCTTGATGACATAATTATTATTTTATTACTTATTAGTAGTAATATTGAGTATTATATGTAATACTCATATGTATTACATATAATATGTAAAAGTTGTAATATGAATAAATGCACTTTTTTAAATTCAAATGAACTAAGTTGCTGAATCCAAGCTTTAGATAGTTACAGATTTCAGTAAAATTGTATATCAACCGAGGTGTTTTTTTTTTTTTGTTGTTGTTGTTGTTTTTGTTTTTCGAGGTAGGGTCTTGCTCTAGTCCAGGCTGACCTGGAATTCACTATGTAGTCTCAGGGTGGCCTTGAACTCACAGCGATCCTCCTACCTCTGCCTCCCAAGTGCTGGGATTAAAGGCATGCGCCACCAGGCCCGGCTCAACCAAAGTTTTTATTATCAGTGTGTGAGAATAAGATAATGGGACTAGAAGATGCATCACTACAGTACTTGTGCTTCTGTGGAGAAGACTTGGAAACCTGGTAAGATGGTTAAAAGTCTGCTCAAACTTGGAGAGATAAGGCTGGATAAATAAAACTTTAATATACCAATGGGGAAACAAAGGATAAATCCCATAACAATATTTTAATATTCTATTGGGTTAAAATATGTAACTATCTCAACAAAACTGGCAATACAGAATGATATTTGAACTAAGAATGGACAAGGGAAGGGAATAAAAATAAAATGCTGTCTTCATGGGGGAAGAAAAGAAGGAAATGAAATTATTCCTCCAAGCTGTTCTTACTACAAAGTGGGAAAAGGAAAAAAAAAACTTTTCAAGGTCTGGGGAGATTGCTCAGTATATAAAGACACTTTCAGATTTCTCTGGACGCCACATAAAGCCAGATGCACAAAGTGCTGCATGCATCTGGTGTCAATTTGCAGCAATACTAGAGAGGCCCTGGTGTGCCCATACTCCCACACTTTCTCTCCCTCCCTCTCTCTTAATATTTTATAATAATATTATCTTATATATTATTAATTATATATAATTAAATATATATTGAATGCCTTTTCAAGAAAGAAAAGTTGAATATGAAATAAATATATGATTAAAGTAGAAGTAAAGTCAAATGAATAAGATAGCACTAAACATAAGCAGATTTCATTTGGATCAGGAGATAGAGACTGCTGAGTAAATATATACAAAAGAAACATAAATAAAAAAATTAAGGTACTGAATAAAATGGTATTGAAATGAAAAAAAGTAGACAAAAGAATCCCTGACAAAAATAAAAACAATAAAAGTGTCAGTGGAAGAATCAGACCAAAAAAGGCAATATTAAATGTCTGAAGGAGACAGATGTAACTCCTGATAAACTTTAAAAAAATAGAAAAGAAAATGTGCCATAAACTTTGATTTAACATGCAAAATGTAGCTGAATATGTTTGTAGAGGGACATTTCAGTTTCTTTCTTACAGTTTTAAAGAGTTAAGAAAAATACTCAGGATAGTTATAAGTTGTGTAATGAAATCAATAATACTGAATAATTAGCGTTATATGGTTGGCTTCATACTTACTATCTGGGGTGCACAGCCTTGAGTATAGAGAAAACTAACCTCTGGAATTTTCCCATATAAAAGTGGCCAAACTGATTTTAGGTGCAGAGCCTAAGAAATGGGAGAATTAACTACTGTTATATACAGCCCAGGAGTGGGCTCCCTGCCTCTAACACAGCCTGAGACAAAAAGAAACTGAAGAGAAGTTAGTTTAAACCATTAGTAAACCTGCTGCATCTGCTCTCACCACCATTCTGATGTTACTGTGGCTGTGGCTTCCTCCACATACATGTGCTTATTGGCACTTTTATTAAACAGCCAAGAACTAGTAATATGTGAACAAGTATTACATTGTATAGGCAAAGGATAAGGAAATTTCGACTTTGTATGGTCCTTAAATGTTTGTTAAAAGAAGGGATTTGGGGGTATAACCTACTAGATTTTGCTAATCCAGAACACATACACTCTGATCACAAATGCAATCACAATAAACCCACCTATTTACTGATCATGTTGTCTTCAAGCTATGACCAATACTTCCTGCACATGCACGTTTGCTCTGAGTCAAGAGTTTAATCAGCTCACTCTGGAAACTGGGCAAAGAACATAGTTTAAGATCAGTCAGCATCTCTAAACATTGCTTGTCAATATTGGTCACCTGTGCTCTTCAGCCCAAAGGTACACCAAGGCAGAGGAAATCTAGTCACATTGCTTTAAGCAGGTCAATTACACAGTTACAGAATTAATTCTAGGGCAAGTTCAAGTAAGAAATTTAGCATCTGACAGCAATAATAAAAGTTATTTGTAAGGTCCTTAAGAAATATTCCCACAGTTCATTCTCATTGCTCAGTCCCGTGGTCTTTTTTTAATAGTACATGCCCATACTTTTTGTAGGATTTTACAATAAAGTCTAGAATTGGTCAGGAAGAAACATAAGATATAGTAAAAGAAGAGAAATTTATGGGTCTTATTCTTGATTATTACCAGATAAGCAAATTATAATAGAAATATAAACATAACTTGAATATTATTTAGAAATATGATAGCTATAGGATCAGGTTTAAAAAGCAGAAACAGAATCCCAGAAAATAAAATCACTTTATAACACAAAATCTAGAAGATAGTAAAAAGATAGTAAGAATGTATATTATGTATAACATATATAAAATATAATATAGTATATATGACATACAATATATAATATATTATAATATATTTTATATAATCATTTATATATATGTTTTAAAATGAAGTATAAAAAGGACATATTCTAAAGTGAATTTTTTTTGTTTTTTGTTTTTTTTATTAAATATATATTTATTGTCCATAATGAGTTACATTATTCAGTGGGCAAACAATGAGTTGTTATCCCCAATTCCCCAATGCCCCCCTCCCCATCCCCAATCAGCTGGATATCCTCCTCCTTGGGCCGTCTGGATCAGTCCCTGTGGCAGGGGACCCTGGATAGTTTAGTACTTAGCCCAGTACTCATGGCCCAAGTGTGTTGATACCGAAGGGTGCCAAGCCTGTGGATAGTCTCCCCCACCACGGCTCTTACAATCTTTCAGCCCCCTCTTCCGCATAGTTCCCGGAGTCATGGTGGATGAGTATTAAGGCTGCTTTAAGATCGTGAGTTTAGGGGTCTTTGTGTCAAAGATCATTGGTTTCTGTCTCACTGGCTTATCCTGTGTAGATTGAATGTCTGTGGCTGTGGGTCCCTCGTTCCTCCAGACATTCTCTGCGGGGTTCCATATGGATCCTCCACGGTATGACTGTGGTGGCTCCTCTATTGCCAGAATCTCAGGTATTGGCCTATGGTCTGTTGGTAGGGTTAGATGGGCCCCAGCTCTCTCACTGCATCCTGAAAAATACAAGCACAGTCTCCTTTGGACAGTGTGATCAGTGTAGGTTAACAAATATATACATTTCTGGATTACCTAGATTCTATTTTTAGTAGCCTCCCCATCAATCGCTCCCACAGTGCATCTTGTCTCAGGAGCCCAAGAGTACAGGATCCGGTAATTATCGCCCTGAATCCCAAGTTCCAGACAGGGGATCCCCCTCACTAAGTGGAAAATTGGCCGAATTTGAAAGCTGTTGACTGTCTCCCCCAGGCCCAGGCTCCTCCATTGCACAAGTGCTCCTTTCTTGGTTTGCTGTTCTCTCCCAGTAGGGGGTGTGGTCAGCCTACTCATGACCGCAGATTGTTTTTTGTCAGTGGTCTCTGTTTACTCCAGCTGTTGTTGATCATTTTCCCTTGGCAGCCTGTGCAGTGCCTTCCAGCACTACACTAACTGCCTTCTGGGGGCTGGATACCATTCCAGATGTTGCAAGGTCTCTTGATGCTGGTTGATTGCATTCTGTGGTTTCTTCAGCAACAGGGTTTTGCCTCAGGCCTAGGGAGGGCACCCAAGAGCTTTGACAGAATTCTGTCATGTTGTTGGAATCTCATGAGTCACTTTGGTCAACATCTCAGTGAGGGAAGGAAACAGTGGATGGAACCAGGGGTTGTCCTGCTGCTCTAATTATTCACAGGCTTAGACTCTCTCCCCTACCATTCATGGCCCCTCTTAAAAGATGACGCTCACTACTTACTCAATAGGTTACAATATGATCGTGAGGATTTGTTTTGAAACCTAATATGGTTTATGCTCAAATTTAAGCCATTCTCTCCTCCCATCCCTTACCCATCATTCATAATCTCTCACTTCTTAGTATTAGTCTGCATAAAGAACACGGTTATCTTGATTAAGGACCACATATGAGGGAGAATATGCGGCGTTCGATTCTCTGACCTTTTGAGTGTTCAGTTAGTAAGATCTGCTTGAAGTCAGACCATTTTTCCTAAATCTCGATATATCATTTTTCCTTTCAGCTGAGTAAAATTCCATCGTATAAATATACCACAGTTTCTCTGTCCATTCCTCCATGGATGGGCATTTGGGTTGATTCCAATACTTGGCTATTATGAATTGAGCTACTATAAATATAGTTGTACAAATGTTTCTGTGTCGAGATGTGACATCTTGTGGGTAGATGCCTATTAGATAGTAAGAATGTATATTATATATAACATATATAAAATAATATACTTTATATAATCATTTACATATATATGTTTTAAAATGAAGTATAAAAAGGACATATTCTAAAGTGAATTTTTAAAAAATATTTTATTTACTTATTTGCACACTGACGGAGAGATAGAGAGAATACTGAGAGAAAGAGAGAGACAATGGGTGGATCAGGGCACTGCAAATGAACTCCAGATGCATGTGCCACTTTGCAATATAGATTTATATGGTTACTAGGGAATCAAATCCAGGTTGTTAGGCTTTGTTGGCAAATGCATTAACTGGCTGAGCCATCTCTCCAGCCCTAAAATGAATTTATCATTTAAAATGTAATGCAAAAATTAATAAAGATAAGATAAAACTTTAACGGATAGATGTAATGGGAAGTACCTCATGAAATTTGTTGAAGTTAAGTATACCTCACTCACACATCCATATGAACATTCCAAAACTGTAAAATGTGACAGAAGTGTACAGAGAAAATGCAGGAGAACGTTTGCTTCTGATCAGAAGAAAGAGATTGTCCAGTCAAATAACACATCACATCTCAAGTGTTATGAGAATATTCATTACACTAGAGTGACTATGAATTCAGAGCTTTTTTCACACTTTTCTATTTGTAAATTTTTTAAAGTTACATATAAAGGAGCATCAAAAATGCCATTATAGCTGTGTTTAAGTCAAATCCAAAGAATGCAAATTCACTGAGATTTGAAGTGTTTGGAAAATATAAAATTATAATAGAAATCTATCCAAACCTTGGTAAGATTGTGTATAAATTATAGAACTAAGAGTCAATCTTATTCATAGTTCTAAGTTATTATGATTAAATATTATTCTTCAGGTATTATTAAGTTTAATGAAAATTTTATTAAGATACAAAGAGAAGTAGTATAGGAATTGGATAAAATGGTCTTTTATAATCCAAAGATTAAAAAGGAGCTTAAATAGCAATAATTAGTAAATTGCATTGTTAGAATACAACACGTCCAGAAAAACCTAGATAAGTATCTAAAGTCAATAGAATTATCCTCAAGATTACTTTTTACAATCAGATAGTCATAAGAATTGCTCACAAACTGTAGAAATCTAGTTGCAAAAAATGTATGCTTCATAATATGAAACTGGAAATGTATATTGAAAGAGAAAGAGTGTTTATCTAAGAACTTCAGAAGCAATATGATATAAAATAGGAAAAATGGGGATCACTTGCATGGCTTCTGATCATATTCCTATATCATCTATTTTTTAAATATTTTATTTATTCATTTTCAAGCACATTAAAGTGGGCCTTCCCATCTCAATAATCTGCAAAATCTTTCATATACACACCCAGAGATTTGTTTCCATGGTAATTCTAAATTCTGGCTAATTGATAATTAAAGATTGAGTATCACAAACACTTTGGAAAATAAACCAGTAAGTAAGTAAGTAAGTAAGTAAGTAAGTAAGTAAGTAAGTAAGTAAGTAAGAGAGAAGAGACCTAAATTAATAAAACTAGAGACAAAAAGGGAGTGTTTAGATAGACAACCAGAAGATCATTAGAGAATGCATCAAAAATTTATATACCCAAAATCTGGAAAGTGTAGAATAAATCAGTAAACTTCAAAACTCACATTACCCAACAAAATATAATGGTGAAGTCATATAAATGAATAGGCCCATGACAAGCAATGAGATTGACAGTAATTGAAAATAAGAAAAGCCCAGAACTGGGCAAATTCACTGCTAAATTTTATAAACATTTAAGTAAATTCTAATACTAATACTTCTCAAATTGTTCCTCATAGCAGAAAGGGAAGAAACAACCAAACTCATTCTATGGAACCAGTATTACTCTGATACCAAAACCTGAATAAGACAAAGCAGAAAAAATTTCCTGATGAGCATAAATGCAAGATATCTCAGCAAAATTTGCTTACTAACAGAATTCAAGAACCCATTAAGAAGATTCTACAGTATGCCCAAGTTGGTTTTCTCCCAGGAATACAATATCACACAATATATATAAATCAATAAACATAATAAACCAAATAAATAAGGAGAAACATCACATTTTGATAGCAGCAGGGTAAAAATTTCAGAAAGTCCTGTATAGGGGACTGGGCACAGCAGGTTAACCCCCTGGGCTTCACTGCTCTACTTCCCCCAGAGTTCATATCTCAGAATGCCAGAGCAGTTTCTTATCACACATGTTTATTCTCGATTGGTGTCAATTCACAGGATTTGGGAAAGAGATAAGCGAAGCAGCCCAACCACCACGTCAAGCCACCAGTGTGGGAACACGTGGGAGAGGTTTTAACAGAATCTATACTGTTTAGCTAAACAAGCAGGAAAAAGATCATGAGAAGGTTCAGTTCATGTGGAAGAGAAATCCAGCCCCTCACCATAGCCATTAGGCTGTGATGGGGGATTGGGGAGCCTTGCTAGTCCCTAGAGAGTCAGAGGTCCTTCTATGTGGAAGAAGAGACAGAATTGACTCTTCAGTGAGTATTTCCTGCCTCTGGTGAACAGGGCAACAGGTGGTTGGTTCATACCTGACCAATCAGTTTTAGCGCCTATGTGTGAGCTCTAGCTACTCAAGGGGAGGGCGTCTATGGAGCTTGCTTAAAACTGTCACAGTCCAACATGACTTTGATGGGGACTTAGTCAGGATTGGGCCCAAAAGAGAGAATCAAAATATGTAACACTGCCTGCCTGTTCCAGTAGAACTAGAATTCAGTGTCCGATCCAGCACATCAAATCAGTTCTCTCGCCCCCTGTTCTAGAGCCAGTCCCTAGCCCAGATCAATAAGCTCTCAGGCTCACCTGAGATTGAAGGTAAAGCCCACCACAATAAGATTAAGTTCTATCATTACCAAGTGGACATTGGATTATATGAAATGGGTAAGAATATATCCAAAGGTCTCAACCATAGAGACACATGCATTTCCATGTGTACTGCTGCTGCTCTGTTAATAATAGCAAGGAAATAGAAAAAGCCTCAATGTCCATCAACTGATGAATGGATAATGAAAGTGATTCATGTACACAATGGAGTTTTACTCAGCTATAAAGACAAATGAAGTAGACAAACTTTCTGGAAAACAGATGAACCTGAAAACAAAATGATAAAAAATGAGATAACCTGAATCCAAAAGTCAAATATTGCATTCCTGTTGCATATGTAGGTCCTAGTTTTTAATTTTTATAAATATTTATATATGTGGGTGTGGGTGTGGGTATACATCATAAAACTAGAAAGAGAACCACAATGCAAGTGTTTAGTGTTTAGAAGTGTTTAGGAAGTGTTTAGAAGTGTTTAGGAAGGCAGCATTAGAACCCATGATATGAAAGAGAAAAAAGACTTTATGGGGGACAAGAAGGTGTCAAAGGAAGAAGAGGAAATTATTTTTGAATATGCCATAATGCTGCCTAACATCTTTTAGGATAATTAAAATATCAAAATTTAGACAGAACCCCTACAATAATGGAACCTGCCCAAATCCAGCATAGCTTTTCCTAACAATATTTCACATTAAAATTACTAAAAAGATACTACTATTTCTACATTTTCTCTTCAAACTTCTGTGAACAATTCAATGAATGAATTTTTAAAAGAACAGTTTGAACCATACCCTTCCTTCTATATGTGAGTCAACAGAGCATGGCATATTTATAGATTTTTGAAAAGTTATATGACTTATTTAATAGATTGGAACTCATTTTGACTTTGAAGCGAATGCTTGTCTTTTTGCAGTTGTTCTCCTGATAGTTTCTTATCCTCAGTGCTCTGCTTAACTACAATGGAGCCTGAAGCAAAAGGAGACATCATCAGTACTAATCTCATCTTTATTTAAAATTTTGATATGTTGTTCATCATGGGTTGATTTGCATAAATTTTAATTTCAAAAAATTGATTAAAATATTATGTATCTTGATTACTGATTTTTTTTATTATTCCTCATATTTTGCATTCAGAAAAGTACCTTATACTTGTCCTGGCTCTGACTCTCTCTTTGAGACTATATGTACCTTATGTTTTAGGAAAATACAAGCCACTCCATATTCCAAATTATAAAAGTAGGATGAATTAGTCCTCACAGCAAAACTTAGCCTGTGGTGACTCCAATCCTCACATTTAGAGATAGGAATAGGCCAACTATCTTTGACATTTTAAACATTTCATTTAATTATTTTCAAGGAGAGAGAGAGAGAGACAGAGAGAGAGAGAGAACAGGCATGCCAGGGCTTCAGCCATTGCAAATGAACTCCAGATGCATGCAACTTTGTGCATCTGGCTTCATGTGAGTACTGGGGAATAAACCCCGGGTGTTAAGCTCTGGAGTCACATGCCTTAATCACTGAGCAATCTCTCTAACCTCATACTTTACATTTTTCCACTGGAACAAGAGATTTATTTTCCCAATTTGTGATATAGTAATTTAAAAATGTCATGTGTTTTCACACCTTCTGAATGACTAAAAACTTATTTTTATAATTATGCCCAAAATTTCATACTCTGTTCCTAAAAAAAAAAAGGCATGGAGCTATGATTATATCTACCAATTTAATTGATGAAAATGCATATTCAGTGTTAACTGAACTTTAATGCAACAATTTCCACAGGGTGCTTTTAAAAATGGGTTGATGAGGGCTAGAGAAATGGCTCAGGGGTTAAGGTGCTTGCCTGCAAAGCCTGACCAACTGGATTCAATTCCCCAATACCCATGTAAATAAAGGCAAATGCAACAAGAGGCACATGTATCTGGATTTCATTTTCAGTGGCTGGAGTCCATAGCATACCCATTCTCTCTGCTTGCAAATAAATAAATAAATAATTAAATAAGCAAATAAATAATAAATTAAATGTTTTTTTTTAAAAAGGGATGATAATTCCAGAGGGAAATTGTAATAATGAAATTAGTTGGGGGAGAGAGGTTCAAGATAGCTGACTAGCAGACATAGCGTATACCTCGGGAAACAAGGGTCAGGGTTTTCAGCGGGGATCCAGGTCGTGGACACAAGCTGTTTCCACTCTCTGAGCTCCAGACACCTCCCAGCAAGGATCCTCACAACTGGAAGCCGCTAGTCTATGTCCTTGATTAACTTGTATTTTTTTTTCTTTCTATTTCACTGCTCTGACCAGGGGCTCCTACATAGCCCCTCCCCTTGGCTTCAGGCATGCAGCAAGTCTGCCCCGCCTGCCCCTCCCTAGTCTCTGTCCTTGTTTACTTTGTTTTTTTTTTCTTTCCCTTTGTCTTTCACACATCTGACCAGGGGCTCCTACATAGCCCCTCCCCACAGCTTCTGGCCTCCAGCGGGCCTGCCCTGCCCCCCCCCCCAGGACCTTGCTACTCTGTTTCCTTGTTTACTTTTTTTTTCCTTTCTTTGCTGCCTGCCAACTGGTCTTACATAGCCCTTATTCCCGAACTCCAGCTTCCAAGGCATCTGCCCTGCTCCTTTTCTGCTCCACAGGAACCCGTCAGCCCCTCTATATGCTCCCAGAGAACCCAGCAACACCAGTTCCAGGGATCTCAGCGGCCTCACCCGCCCTTCTGCCCCTCCCCCCCCCCGACCCAATCCCCTGGACTGCGGGCCTGCTCCCCTTGCCTGCCAAATCCGGTGGCCCCACCCCCAGTATCCAGAACCTCCAGGGGTCCACTACCCCTCCCCATGACCACCAACCTCCACAGCCCTGACCCCTGAACCCGCTCCAGTGCCCACTGCCCTCTGCCATTCCCAATGACCGATGACCCTTACAGCCCTGCTCCCACATACCCGCCTACCCCTGCAGATATCTCAAAGGCATTCCTCCAACCACCTCAAGTGGAATTGAAATGGGCAGACCTCAAAACAAGAATATTACACCAGCTGAGGAAACCACGCCAAATGACAACAACAATACCACTAAAGAAAGAGAGCGGAAGCAGGCCCAGGGTGACACAACAATAAACTCCAATCATACTGGCACAGATCCTAAGGAAAACTTAATGTAAGTCGTGCAAGAAAAGATGGACCAACATATTGAAAGGTTACAAAGTCAGCTCATTTGCTTTGTCATCAGGCTTAACATATTAGAGGAGAACCAAATGGACCACAGAAGAGACATATCAGAACTAAAGACAAACCAGAAAACTGAAGGTATCAAAAACCAGCTTTCCAAATTAACTAAAGACATCTGCAAATATAAGAATGACTGTCAGGAAGAAGTAATTAAATCAAACCTTGAAATGAAATCACATCTCAACAGGGTGATAGAAGTAACCCAGAAAGAAGTAGCAGAAAACAAAAACCACATTGAAATAATAAGAACATCCCTAGAATCTCTTACCAACAGAATCAATCACTGGGAAAACAGAACCTCAGACATGGAAGACAGAAAAGAGGAGAATTCAAGGGAAATCAGAACCTTGACAAAATTCAAAAGAACAAGTGAACAAGACTCAAGAGAAATGTGGGATACCATTAAAAGACCTAATCTCAGGATCATGGGGATCCCGGAAGGAGAAGAAAACCAAACGAGGGACATAGAAAATATTTTCAACAGAATTATTCAAGAAAACTTTCCATACTTGGCAAGAGATAGTCCTATATAACCAAAGGAGATAGGGAGGACCCCGAACAAATTAGACAAAAGGGGGAAAACCCCAAGACATATCTTTGTTATAATACCAAACATTGAGGATAAAGAGAGAGTCCTTAGAGCAACGAGAGGAAGGAAACTCACGTATAAAGGAAAACCCATTAGAATCACATCAGACTTCTCCATAGAAACTTTAAAAGCCAGGAGAGCTTGGAACAAAACGATCCTAGGCCTAAAGAAATATGGATTCCAACCTAGACTACTCTACCCAGCAAAGTTATCCATCATAATTGATGGAGGAATTAAAGTATTCCACAAGACTAATCATATTTACAATTACTTGAGCACAAAGCCAAACCTTCCAAAGATACTTCATGAGATATCCTATGCAGACGAAACAAACAACCGACCCCAGGAAAGGAACAGAGAACAAGCAAGACACAAAACACAAAAGAGATAGCAGCAACAGCTCAGATACCAACCTCCATATTCTCTACAACATGGCAAACCTCACAGTAATAACTTTGAATGTAAATGGACTCAAGTCTCCTCTAAATAGACACAGGATAGCAGGTTGGATGAGGAAAATGGACCCTTCCATTTTTGCCTTCAAGAAACACACCTTGTCGCTAAAGACAGTAACCTACTGAGAGTAAAAGGTTGGAAAACAATTTTCCAGGCATGTGGAAAGAATAAAAAAGTGGGTGTGGCTAATCTAATATCTGACAAAATAGACTTAAAACCAACAGGACGATGATGGCCACTTCCTACTCGTCAAGGGAACGATAAAACAAGAAGACATCACTATACTAAATATGTATGCACCAAATGCAAGGGCCCCTCAGTTCATTAGGCATGAATTACTGAAAAGCAAAGCAGATACAGATGCCAACACCATAATAGTAGGAGACTTTAACACTCCACTGTCATCCCTAGACAGATCATACAAACAACAGACAAGCAGGGAAATCAGGCTGCTAAATGGCACCATTGACAAACTAGGGATAACAGACATCTACAGAACATTTCACCCCAAGGACACAGAGTACACATTCTTCTCAGCAGTGCATGGAACTTTTTCCAAAATTGACCATATATTGGGCCATAAGTCATCCCTCATCAAATTCAGAAATATTAATGTAATCCCCTGAATCATATCAGACCACAATGCATTAAAGCTAGAAATTAACAATGGGAGAGGATCCAAAAATTTCAATAGATATTGGCGACTGAACAACTCGCTACTGAACAATGAATGGGTCAAACAAGAAATCAGACAGGAAATCCAGAACTTCCTAGAAACAAATGATAATGAGGACATATCCTTTCAGAACTTGTGGGACACAATGAAGGCAGTTCTAAGGGAAAAATTCATTGCACTAAATGCCTTCATAACAAAGACAGAGAGGTCTCAAATCAATCAACTATCCTCACACCTAAGGTCATTAGAACAGATGGAAAAATCCAACCCTAGGAGCTTGAGACGCAAGGAAATAATTAAGATCAGAGCTGAGATTAATCACTTGGAAAGAAATAAAATGATTGAAGAAATAGACAAATCAAAGAGTTGGTTCTTTGAAAAAGTCAATACGATTGAGAAACCCCTACCTAGCCAACTTAATCAACCAAAAAACTGAGAAAGCTCAAATTAACAAAATAAAAAATTATAAGGGTGAGATCACAACAGATCCTGAAGACATTGGAAGTATCATCAGGTCATACTTCCAAAACCTCTACTCTGCAAAATTAAAGAACCTGGGAGAAATGGATAAATTCCTGGACACCCACCAACTTCCAAAGCTCAAACCATAGCAGATAAAGATTCTAAATAATCTGATAACAATGGACCTGATCAGGCTCAAAAGCTTCTTTACAGATAAAAACACCATTCTCAGAGTCAATAGACCCCCGTCAAACTGGGAGATTATTTTGCCAGCTACAACTCAGATAGAGGCCTAATAATAGAGAACCTACAGAGAACTCAAAAAAATTAATAACAAAAACCCAAACTGCCCCCTCACAAAATGGGGCACTGACCTAAACCGACAATTCACAGAGGAGGAAACACAAATGGCCTTTTGTCACCTGAGAAAGTACTCAGCATCCTTAAGCATCAGGTAAATGCAAATTAAAACCACGAAGACATACCACCTTACTCCAGTCAGATTGGCAATCATAAAGAAAAACCAACAACAATCCATGCTGGCGAGGATGCTGGGGAAAAGGAGACCTCATTCACTGCTAGTGGGATTGCAAACTTGTTCAATCGCTATGGAAAGCAATGTGGAGACTGTTGAACAGAATGGACATAGAACTACCAATGGACCCAGGTATCCCTCTACTAGGCATCTATCCACAAGATGTCACATCTCAGTGCAGAAACATTTGCACAACTATATTTATAGCAGCTCAATTCATAATAGCCAAGAATTGGAATCAACCCAAATGCCCATTCATGGAGGAATGGACAGCGAAACTGTGGTATATTTACACGATGGAATTTTACTTAGCTGAAAGAAAAAATGACATACTGAAATTTAGGAAAAAATGGTTTGACTTTGAGCAGATCTTACTAAGCGAACATTCAAAAGAATAGAGAATCAAACATTGCATATTCTCCCTCATATGTGGTCCTTAACCAGGATAACCGTTTTCTTTATGCAGATTAGTAGAAAGAAGTGAGAGGTTATGAATGAGTGATAAGGGATGGGGGGAGGAGAATGGCTTAAACATGAGGGTAAACCACATTAGGTTCAAAATCATAAAATCCTTATGAGCATACTGTAACCTATTTAGAAAGTAGTGAGCATCGCCTGGCAAGAGGGGCCATGAGTGGTAGGGGAGAGAGTCTAAACTTGTGAAAAATTAGATTAGCCTGACAAACCCCTGGTTCCAACCATTGGTTCCTTCCCTTACTGAGCTGTTGACCAAACTGACTCATGAGATTCCAACAACATGACAGAATTCTGTCAGAGCTCTTGAGTGCCCTCCCCAGGCCTGAGGCAAAACCCTGTTGCTGAAGAAATCACAGAATGCCATCGATCAGCATCGAGAAACCCTTCAACATCCGGAATGGTATCCAGCCCCCAGAAGGCAGTTAGTTTAGTGCTGGAAGGCACTGCACAGGCTGCCAGGGGAAACTGATCAACGACAGCTGGAGTAAACAGAGACCACTGACACGAAACACAATCTGCGGTCATGAGTAGGCTGACCACACCTCCTAGTGGGAGAGAACAGCGAACCAAGAAAGGAGCACATGTGTAATGGAGGAGCTTGGGCCTGGGGGAGACAATCAACATCTGTCAAATTCGACCAAATTTCCACTTTGTGAGGGAGACCCCTTGTCTGGAACTTGGGATTCAGGACAATAGGCACCTGATCCCGTACTCATGGGCTCCCAAGACAAGATGCACTATGGGAGCGATTGACGGGGAGGCTACTAAAAATAGAATCTATGTAATCCAGAATTGTGTATATTTGTTAACCTACACTGATCACACTCTCTGATGGAGATTGTGTTTGTATTTTTCAGGATGCAGCAAGAGAGCTGGGGCCCATCTAACCCTACCAACTGACCGTAGGCCGATAGCTGAGATTCTGGCAAGAGAGGACCCACCACAGTCATATCGTGGAGGATCCAAA